>AXCO02010806.1:0-12218 GCA_000473525.2 Anopheles melas
GCTTACTGAACCATCTACACTTGCGGCGACAAAATACAGTATAAAAACTGTATGAAACAACACAAAACATGTATGAACATGAATTGAGGAACTGGCAATCTCTAAGCATAAATAAAAACTCAATTTAAAAGAAATATTTCGTCATTTTTTCATCGCTACCAACTACTGAAAAATCAGTAATATGAGAATGGCTTTACTGGGATTTCAGTAAACGAGTTGTCATTTTGGTGAGCACTGGACATTACTGAATAATTCAGTAATCATTCTTTTTACTGAAAGGATTACTGAAACTTCAGTTCGTATTTTTCTGATTATGCCCTCCGACAATTAGCTTATGCATTGATACATAGCTTAACGAAGGTATTATATCAATGCACTATGTGCTAAATAAGCTAAAAAAGAAAAAAATACGATAACAATATCTATCGATTTTTTACACTGCAGTGAAGTACTATGTGAAAAAATAAACACTTGCACACTACAAACTTCATTGAAAATACGTATCCATTCAGCTAGAAAAAGAAAACCATATCGGATTACAAACGTTGCTTCATTACAGCATTGTAAATTCACCCACACACACAATAGTCAGTCCTAAAATGTACCTGCGGTATTCCAGCATGAAGAGATATCCTTAAGCTTGAATCACTAACAAACCGCGAGACATCAAATATTTCCGTGCGCGATTCAACCACCCGGAAGCAATCGGGCAATCCAATATTGTCCCAAAAAAGGGAAAAAGCTATACAGAGGGAGAGATTCATTTGATTCTAGCAATCGCACATCGGTGTATCGGTTTCAATCGGGCAATGCTTGAAGGGATTGGACAAGGTTCAATCGCTTTTCACAAGCTCGTAATTCAATCCCAAGTGTTACCCATCCCCGACATTCATGAGCTGCCATACCAGCGTTTGCATTGTTGTTATTGTTCAACGGGTATGTCCCAGATCAAAGCATCACCCTTTACCCGTGAGACCCGCGGATTTTTCCGTATTCTGACAAACCAACCATATCCCGTTCGCGCTCCCTGCCACCGCTGGGGGATTACTTTTACATGGTGCAAAAGCACCAAACAAAACCTTGCTCGCACTACTGGCCCTAATCGTTCGACCGCGTGAATTCAAATCGGACACCGCAAGCACCACAAACCGGGAGGAA
Organism: Anopheles melas; assembly: GCA_000473525.2. Lineage (NCBI taxonomy): Eukaryota > Metazoa > Arthropoda > Insecta > Diptera > Culicidae > Anopheles > Anopheles melas. The sequence goes on from AXCO02010806.1 coordinate 1,159, forward strand.
GAGTTGGGCTATCCACAGTGTACAGAATCATCACAAAACCGATGCCAAAACCCGATACGGTTTGTCGAACACGTATCGGATGGTTGCCATTCGAGAACTGGTGGCGTAAACGACGGGACAAAACAAAACCCAAACAACAAGCAACACGATCGACGCGGCCGTAAAAGCCGACAAGTCCTTACCGTACGATGAACGGACTGTTGCAGCTTAGCATGATGTCCTTTTCGCTGTAGGCGTGCTCCTGCTGCTGTTGCCGTACCATTTCGATCTTTTTCAGATATTTGAGGGCAAAGGTTTGGTGATTTTTGTACTGGACCAGCTCCACCCGCCCGAAACCACCGATGCCAAGCGTTCCGATGTAGGTCAGATCGTGCAACTGGATGTGGTCGTACTCTGGTGGGTGAAGGGTGTGGGTGAAAAGGTGTAAATGAAAAGTCAGTAAGGGAGAGAGTTGCAACAAGTACAGCAAGCGTCAAGAGTGGAGCGTCACAGATGTCAGTGGTGAGCAAAGAGGTACATGCTCACACCACCACACCTTGTACAACGCTCCCTGGCGCCTCCACTCGAAGATATCTCACCTGAGACAATATTTGTCATCGTCGAGCTGCGAGGTATCGTATCGGAGAGTTTCACCTCACGCAGCTTCTCCAATCCGCCCAGGAACTCGTTGAATGCACTGTAGAAACAAACAAAACAAACAGCACACAATCAGCTACGAAACATTTGCGGTCACCATAGCAACCAGTGAGCGCCCGGTCAACACCTACATGCGGTTCAGCGTCAGACACTCGGTTCCCGGTGGGTTTGCAATAATGCTGGCCAGACGACGGTCCTCGTGGAGGAGGGCCTGCTCACCGAAGTATGCACCACGCTGCAGCGTTCCGACCAGACGGTCGTTGCCCTTTTTGTCAGATTTGATGACGTTTACGCTACCGCCGCGTATGATGTAGAATTTGTCTCCCGGATCTCCCTGCTGGATGATGGTCGAACCGGTGGCATAGAACTCCTGCGAAACATTGCACCCCGTAATCAAGTTACTCGAACATGTCCCAAATACAAAAGCCATAACAAGGCATAGGCGCTTCTTACCCGCTTCAAGAGGTCCGATATCTTGTGCAGCTTCTCAATCTCCAAATCCTTCAACACCGATACCGTGCTTAGGAAGCGTACGTTTTCTTCCCGCTCCTTCCGACCGCTCTTCATCATGATCTTCTGGAAGACCTTGCGCTCCAGCAACCAAACGCGCGCTCCCGTCGTCACGCGGATCGAGGCAAATCGTTTCGCTTTGTAGAGGATCGCCAGCTCACCAAACACAACGCCTCGGCCAAACGATTTAATAACCTTATTGTCCACCACGACCTCGTATGTGCCCTCTTCCGAGACGAAGAAGTGCGCCCCAATGTCGCCTTCCTTGATGATGTAGCTGTTTGGTGGGAACGTCATCGAACTCATGGCCGCCGTTACGGCCTGTAACCGTTCCTCGTCCATCATGTTGTTGAGGAAGTCGTTCGCTACGATGGCGGTCTTGATTAGGAGCTCCGTGTCCGGGCTTTTCGGGTGCGTTGGGATGACAATGTCTTTAGATTCCTTCAGATCGGTCTTGTCCGACACTACGCCCTGTTTGCGGGTCTTCTTCAGCGTGCCGATTTTACTGTCCAGCTCCTCAATGAGCGACCGTTGGGAAGACACCTTGCGCAGCGCTTCCTTACGTGGCGGTGTTGTTGCGTGCAGATCATTGTCTATCGTTTGTTGATCGGATGAAGGAATTGGCGGAGGCTCTCGTGATGGTGGTGGGGCCGTTGGTAGAGGTATTTCCTGAAATAAATATAATTGCTTGTTATACGCCACAATCTTACCTAAATACTTGCCAAAAAAAAAACTACCTTTTCTTCTTCCCGTGCACTCTGTCGAATGATCGTTTCCTGCAGCGCTCTACTCAACATCTCATCTACGGCAAGGTTCTGTTCCAGCTGACTTCTTGGTGGTGGCAACTTCGGCGGTGTCGGTTCCTCATCCTGCGAGGTATCGTCCGCTTCTTCCACGTTGTTAACCCTGCTCAATCGAGGCGGTAAATCAGGTGGTAATACCGTCGATCTGTCATCCTCCGAACTGGGTGCTTCCGGGACGACTTCATCGTTTGGTTTCTGTCCCGGGATCACATCGTAGTCGGACATTTCGCCATCCTGCAGGGGTTCTTCAGTACGGTTGTCAGCTTTTGTAAAAGACTGCTCGATTACCGATGGCATTGTCAGTGGTGGGAGATTCGTTTCGTACGAGTTGGCACTATTGCGACGATCTTGCTCTGTCCTCTTTGGCTCATTGGTGGGCTGCGGTAGTTGTTGCGGCTTCTCAGGAGCTTTGCTCTTCTTCTGCAGCTCTTGTATCTCTTCTTCCAGCCGAACCAGCGTTGCCCGTTCGCTCTTCGATAGCTGACTGTACCCCTTAGATTGGATGGCCAACATGTGTAGGATCTTGTTCTGTAGCAGATCCTTCAGCAGCTGCTCCTGACCCTGCTTGGTTGGTGGGTCGATGGTTGATGTTTCTCGAGAACTGCAACTTATTTTGGCATTTTCCGAGTCGCGTGGCCTCGATGCTCGTCGTTCGATTGTCGGAGCTGCCGGTGGTACCACTGCCGTCGGTCCCTGCACGCGCCACGATTCCTCTGCTGGACCGATAGGATCGGGGAGCTCGCGATTAGTGTCGTTTGCCGTAGCGTTGCCTGTAATGTTTAATCGTTCGTCCAACGATCCCAGCCCCGACTCACGTTCATTTGATTTCACCACCGTCGAGACCACGGTAGTCGACTGTGGTGGTGATGATGGTGGCGGTAGCTTTTCCAATCCAATTTGTCCATTGATTCGACTCACGGGCGGTACCGTTTGATTGAGCTCCTCGTCGTAAAGCCGCCGTGTTACACGTGTAGCCTGTTTGGTGAGAGGGGGAAGAAAAAACCAGTCACTAACTTTACAACTCATCCCAGTTAGTTAGCGTGGGGCAAAGCAGGGCTTTATTGAAAGTCATAAACCAGACCCTACACTGGGTTGCGTTCCGGTCGGTAAAGAGGGTGTTCGTTTTACTACAGAAACGCGTCCACGCAACACCCACTTATCACGCTGTCTTCCATCAGATAATTTAAGATGCGAGAGGAAGCTTTCAAAGAAAAGGGCTTGTCACACTGCAGTCCATGTACCTGACATGTCTCAGCTAATCCTTAAATAGATTGATTGAAGTGTTGCACAAACAAACTATCCTATCTCGCATAGCATTGTGATAAGCGGTCAACTTAAGTCGCTCGCATGTTCTCAGAAGTAATAGCGATAATAGTAGGAAACGGGGCCTTCACAACTTGTTTGTTAAAAATTTCAAAATTTTATCTCCTATTCTTTTTTAATGAAGAATCGCGCTATTTTCATACTTGTAAAAATTTAATTTATTCAGATTTTTTCTATGCCCGATGAAAAACTGAATAAATACTTAATACTTATACAACTTGGTGCAAAGTTTTGGACATTTTAATGAAAGGCGTCTCAAAATTAGTCACTAATTTTTCATGTTTCTAGTTAAGTATACACAAGTCAAAAATAAATTACAATTCATTTTGGTACAATTTGTATATGGAATATTTCAAAGGTTGGATCATGAGACGTTACGATTGCTGTATAGTATTTTTTCGTGTTAAAATCGATAATGATTGACTAAATGAAAATATCGCCAAAATTTGTCGCGAGAAATGTGTGAGTTGTCTAGAAGTAGCGTCAAAGAAAAAAACTAAATTACTAAATAATATTTAGCGACAGCAAGTTAGCAAAATAGTTAGCTACAATCTGCATTCACTGGTAGAACTGCAATCGCCTGCCAACTATTGATAATGTACTTTTTAGTTGGCATTTTTTTCCATTTTAAAAAATTCTATTTTTTTCTCTGCAGTTCATGAATTTTTGTGAATCTATCAAAACCCGGTTTTCCATACAAACTCGTGCTTTTAATAGATCAGTCAGCCAATTACCGAGAGTTCAACCAAAATGTGTTGAACTATTGAGTTTAGATTGTACAATCTATTGAAATTTTCTCATAAAAAATATTCTTTATTTTAGGTAAAATTTAATGTTTCTTATGAAAAAAATTCTAACTTACGTCATGCATCAATGTATGAAATGTGTAACACCAAAAACTAATTGACCTCATTGTATTTGCCATGTTTTATCTGTCACTGTCTAACGTAAATGGAAAGATTTGCTGTCGTCAGCTGTAATGAGTTGCTTCAAAATGGTTCAGTGACATGCTCCAAAAATAAATTTGCCCAATCACTGTCAAAGCATTGAACGTCCTCCATAAACATACTTGTTGGCCTTAATAGATTGATAAAGATGGAAAAAATAAAAATCATTTCATACCGTTCACCTGATTGTAATCGATCAGATGTGATATTTACCGTGTGATTCAATGCTATTTGTGCGGAAGACATGTTTTGTTGTTTTTAAATATTGAGACTTATGAAAAATCGGCCAAATACAAAATTAATCAAATAAAACCTACTGTCTTACTGTTGTTGAAAAACACTCACTACTTCGCTTTAACAGCACACAAGTGAATATCTCCCGAGTGTAGTCGTTGTCGCAGTAAAGTTTCTAGTTTTATCGCTTTTAAATATTTAATTCGATAAGTACACAGCTGTCCATGTTCCAGACAGTAAATCCACATTTTCCTCTGACCCAATTCTAGATTCCGGTAGACCGTTCTACGAAAAACACAACCCCTCGGGTAGTGGCTTCCAAGCACATATATTCCCAAAATTTTAACCCCCGCCTTCGTGTGTTGTTTCAGTATGACTTACTCATGCCGCAACAATCATCTAAACATCGCTGGGTGGAATGGGTCGGAATAGCACGAAACGGCGGGCACCAAGACGCCCTGATTGCGGCTTGTACCCGCAGCAAGTGTGATAAGAGTAAAACACCATCATTTCGCCACCGCCACTGCTAACACGATTCGGTGTCTACCGAAAACAGGAATGAATCAAAGTTCCGGCAGTGCAGCGTTGTTCCAGGCAAGAAAAGGTATGTAGGGCCTCTTTTAACCCCAAACCAAGCAAGCGAAATACTCACCACAACTTCTCCATCACCTGTGCCAGCATCGGGCAAGTTGAACGAACCGTGCTTTCTACCGAAGAGCTTTGCAAAGCACGCCATTGCCTATAACACAGATAATTTAATCAAAGTTGGAATGCTTCTGCGCCGTTGTCTGCAGGTATTTCGATCACTTAAGCAAAGAGTTTCATTTCACAATTCACTAAACTTGGTATGGTTTTAACAGCAACTGGCCAGCATAAGTAACATTAAGAAAATCTGGCACACTTTTCATTTCGTCGGATGTTGCACCACCGTCACTACTGCCACGTTCGAACGCTTTCGTTCAATTGGATTGATTGTTTCTGACCGGATGCACTCGTCGTTGTCGGCACACTCGTCGTCGTCTTCGCCAATATCAGTAAGACGTGTCACAGCAGTAGCTTAGGCTAATAAGGCACGTTCATTCTTTCAAGAGTTGAACCGACACACTAAAGCCTTGCTATAAACACACTTGCATGACAATCTACACTCCGGGTTTCTTTTTTCCTCAAGCTTATCGATTGAGCCACTCTGTTAATACACTTGAACTTCCTTGGTCCTGACACCAAACCGACCGAATCTTACCGCCGTTCGAATCGTACTGAGCCGCGAGCCAAAAGTAACTAATTATTAGAAACCAATTACTTACTAACACAACACAATCATCGCATACCACATCCGCCCGCCCCCCAACACTCGGCTACTTTCTGATAGCTGTGATCACACCTGCCTCCAACACCCGTTTGCTGCGGCACCATTCACACACAAGTGTCTTCATTCTTTTAAATTCCACCACCCTTCATCTATCGATAAAGAAAGGCGCTAGGGAAAAAAGGCAAGACGACGGGAAGCGGGCGAGGGCTACTGAACCGGGCAGTGTTGTCATCTACTATGCCACTGCCATGCATAAGATAGCTTTATCTACAATTCGCGTTTCTTTTCGTTTGGTCTTGCCATAGAGCGTCTTGAGAGGAAAGTATTGGTGTCGTCGTTACATCGTGTCCAATGAAGCGTACCAAGTGGTACAACGGGGGAAATGGTCCAATGGGAAGTAGTTCACTTTGTGGATTTAATATTTATGCTATTTCAAAGGCAAAAATAGTACGAAATGTATTGGAAAAGTCGTTCAAATGTTTACAACAAAAAGCTAAATGCCACAAAAAAATCAATGACATGTTTATTTTTAAATTCAAACTAAAATAACTCTGGAATAGAGTCCAAGGAAATAGAAGATCGACTTAAAAATAAATAAGTCAATGTTTTCTGGCAGATGAAAATGGGAGTTACAATTAGCTACAATTACAGCATAAAAATGTAGTTTCACAATTAAAATCACCATTCTCTTGCGAAAATTAACTTCATAAATCATATGTTAGATGCAAAACTCTCATCTTCTAAACTTACGTTTTCTTCGTAAACCGGTTCTATAGCAAACAAGCAAACAACAACGGTTGCAGTCGATTGACCATGTGTGACGGTAGTCCGCAGCTGCTGTTGACACTGTGTTTTGCCGAGCTTCTTTGATGTCGACTGTATCACCTTACAGCCCCTACCCACACCGGTGGCGCTCAACTTTATTCCATAGTGCCATCTTCCCGGGAGTTCCCCTTCCCCGTTCACACAACAACAATAACAACAACTATAACCTCTTTCCCCTCGTGTATACCATTGGCCTTCGATGCATAATTGTGTCCGATACCTCTGTTAGTATGTGTTTGTGTGTGCGTGAGGTAGAGACAGAAAAAAAGAACCCGCCATTCTTATCAACACACTAACCGCCCGATAACAACGGGTAAGATCGTGCGAGCTCTTATCGAACCAACACACATTGCGGGGCGCTTGTAAACAATCGTTTGATTTTAAAGAAATTAAATTCATCCCGTTACAACACGGTTATGGTTCACCGGTTCACCAACACTAGTAGCCAGTGTGAGCGTCGTTTTCTTTTCTTTTTTGTATCACTCGCTAGGTGACAAAAAATAAAACAACACTGTTACAGAAACACCCCTTTGATACGATCTTTTTGACTGCATTCCTTCAGTGACGCCAACGCCACCGATAATAACACCGCTCAGGAGAAGCATTAAACTGTCACCGAATACAACACAACTTTTTCTTGTTTTGTTTCCATACAATCTAACAATAATTGTGAACATACAAACTGGTAGGTTTCAGTCAATTTCTGCTGGGGAAATGTTTCTGGCTGATTTGCACTTTGCACTCAACGGTACTGAGTTACTAAGTTTGCTCATCGATTGGCAGCTATTCATAACGCTTAATCGCTGTCCGCCAGTGGCACTTCAAATCGCCCAAGTGATTATCTCGTGCATTAAGTGGCAGGTGAATCAATGTCATGTCTCTCTCCGTTGTTAAAGATTATCTCGCAAAGGTTTAGCGGAGTGTATGAATAATGTGGTGATAACATAGTATTGAATACACTACATGCATTAGACTATCATTGATTGAAATACAATGTGTCTAAACCGATTTTATATTAAACTTTAAACAAAATTGAAAGCTTATGATAACAACAAACTCAAATACATAATACAAATATGTACGCAGAATTGATGCGTTTCATCCGATCCGATGTCTAATACTTCACGCAGGTGCAAAGGCTAGCTTCTCTTGTTAGGCTTATCTTTCCAGCCACCAACCCTATTCTAAAAGTTACGCTTAAACTCAAGGCGGGTTTATCAATTTCTCATCAGCGCACTCGTTATTTATTTTATCTGCACATGGATTGCAAACCAAAACACGCGAAATATAAGGTCGCGGCAGAGTACATTAAGTTCAGGCATTGCAGTAAGATCTAGTCGCATGCCGATAAGGTTAGTGGTGATGATTGTTTCTAATCAAGCTAATTAGCTGAAAGCATTCACTCCGTCATCGGTACGACCGGCGAGCGTCAGTATGGTGGAAGTTAAGTTAAGTAAATAAATCAGAGTATGAAGTAGTTTCAAGAAGCACTTCAGTTCAATCCAAGACTTTAAAAGAGTTATAAATTGGATTTTTATTGCTCAACACAAAACTCATTTAATGTAATTAAAAAATTGTCTCGTCATAGTACCTTAACAAAAATATGGATTTTGTGCATGGCTTGCGTGCACAAAAACTAAGTGCAAGTAATAAAACCTTATGTCTGATGTCGGCAAATACCAATAGAGAAATGCTATAAAATCATGAAATGCACCAAATCAGCGCCAACTTTAGCAGTAAGTGCACATTAGCTTTACCGGTCTTTTTGAACTGGCAAACATTTTTGAAAAGTTCCATTTTGGTGACCTCATTCTTACCTTATCAATATCGAACTATTTTCATCATATCTAAGTGTTTCTTCTCCAGCACAATTGCTACGGAACACAGTACCTGTAAAGACATCGATATCGATACTTTGGTGAATTGTTCATCTCGTTCAAAAGTTCGCATCATAACGAACTGGTTTATATGTTTCAATGCTTTTCTCCTTGTAGAATCATTCTTCTTTCCTGTCTCAAACAGCACCGTCTGAAGATCGTAAATCAGAATGCAATTTATAAACGATGACCCAATCCGATACGTCTGGTTCTTGGAATACGGTTTCCTGTATTGCTCTCTCTACGCTACATAATGGCAGTGGCTGGCTTGGTTCTTTTAGACGATTGTATGCTAACGTTTTTCTTAACGTTTCCTATTTTTTCCTGCCGACTCTCGAGTTATGCGTAAAAGTTCGCTTTAGTGGTACATTTATTACACTCGTGCAGTTCATAAAGCACAACCAAATGTGTTCTGAGTTACGATTTGCGCACCGTTCGCACAGTGAAGTATGCGGTGCGCAATCATAATCGTAATCATAATAATGATAGCGCTAACAATAGCTCAGGACAGCAAAGGCAGAACAGAGAACAACAAAAAATGAACTCGATTGCAGTATGAAAAAGTGGAGCATGATTTGACCGCACACTGTACTGCTGCTGATTGTTATCTTGTGTAGTAAGGTCTGGTAATGCATCATAGATACAGGACCATTTCCGATTTTAGTGACTGATCGGATTTCATTGGCGTTATATTGTATTTCTATATGGCTGCGATAATATTCTTACTTCATTTGGCATTTTCGTTTGGCAGTAAAAATGAGACTGCTTATGTTTACTATCTCTTGGTGGTGGATTGTGTGTGTTGAAAAATAACAATGCAATTGCAGTGATACCGCATGTCTTTCTATTGTAGAAACATTGTTTTAAACGGTGGCGGTGATAAACGTTAACAAAATGTTACACCTTAATCCCCTATCTTGGAAATGCCTTCCTCCACCTCTCCACTGGTACTTATAATCTTTAAAGATCAATAAGCAAATGTGTGTTCGGTATATATTTTGTTTGATTTGATGGATGCTGGACTGGTCTATTATTTTGCTCGCACAATTATCGTGAACATTTCACTGTTGATGCTGTCATCTAATGTTAGGATTGGTAAAAAATACCAGACTCTTCGAGGTTGCCACCATTATTTGATCTTAAACCTTTATCGGGCATAATGTCCACCTTATCCATGCACTTTTCATGTTGATAGTTTTAAATTCTGGATCTTGAACGATTTCCAATCGTTCTGCCAATATTCTGGAGTTAAGAGTTAAGAGTTGCAGTATTTTAAACCTCTTTATTTTTTCCATCTATGGGGCCATTTCCGTTTTAAGTTCGTAGGCTGAAATTTCAGCCTGTCAGCTGTTTGCATTGTATAGCAGTTTTCGAGCAGCTATCTAAGTAGATATAATATACAGGTGGGCTTATCCCAAGGTGTATGAATTTAGAAGGCTGATTTTTATCGCTTCTATTTCTGAATGAAGATTTTAAGAGTGTTTTATGTATTCGTCATGCTACCAGAAAGCTTTTTTGAGCAAAAGTTTGCACCTATCCATCACCTGATCTAGTTAATGCACCTTGGGATAATTGTTTATAATTGTAACACCACCTTTTTTGCCATTTTTTGCCCAGATAATTGAATCTAATTCTAACTTTGAGGCTAGAATCATCTAGACTGAAAATTTCAGGCTAGTTTAATGTGTGGTTTTTATGGAGTGTTTACATGATTTCAGCCTCCAACTGTCAAACTCCATATAAAAAACCGACTAGAATCCCAAAAGACCACTATTTTTTATTTTTACCTAATTTAAACCAGTTGTTTTACGTTGTGTTATTGAAGAAAAACAAAAGAAAGGATCCGTTATAATGACGAGGTATAGGAAATGTACGGTGACCTCACTGTCGTGCAGCGTATCAAGCTCGCCAGGATCCGATGGGCTGGCCATGCTGTACGCATGGAAACGGACGACCCAGTCCGTAAAGTGTTTTTAGACCGTCCACAAGGACAGAAGAGGCGTGGTAAGCTCATACTGAGGTAACAAAATGGCGTAGAGGCGTCCGCCATTAAGGCCGGAATAACTGACATGCAGAAGAAGACGCGAGACCGTGAGCGGTTTCGGACACTCCTGAGGCCGCCCAAGACCGCAAAGCGGATGTAGCGCCTAATATAGTCGTTGTGCGCTAAATTTTGACTATAACTCACCAATTATTAGACAAAAGGGTTAAATTTTTGCCTCAAATGCATAAATTGTTGACAGTGCCATAAATTGTTGACGCTTTATTTGCTAAATTAAACGAGATTCTTGAAAAGATAAAAATAAGATATTCTGTGCAAAAAACTAAAAGCTTCTGAAATTGTTTTGCTGACATTCGATTTTGACTAGTAAAACCCTGTGAAACATTCGAAATTGACAGAACAATTGTTTAATTTTAAATTCTATCAATAAAATCATTCATTACTGAACCAAATTTCAATAATTTTAGAACGCACAAATTTTTTTAGATTGGTCGGGACGGGCTTTTAGATTGGTAGTAACAGAACATCAAGAGAGGGTTATCTATAAAGGTCCATGATGGTCCATGAAAAGGCAATTAATGGAGCTGAAAAAAA
>AXCO02010809.1:0-10850 GCA_000473525.2 Anopheles melas
AATGGCAAAACAAGGTGGTGTTTACATTTATCCCAAGGTGCATTGAAGAGATCAGGTGATGGAATCCAGAATCAAAGTGTATATAGTCCAGGTGGTCTCATAACATGTTTTTTTTATAATCAATTATAATTTATAATTTGAATATCACTTTTTGACAGAACGGGTGGTATCTTTTGCTCAAATAAGCTTTCTGGAGGCTTCACGAATATACAAAACAAACTTAAAGTTATCATTCAGGAACAGAAGCGATAAAAATCAGTCTTCTAAATTCATACACCTTGGGATTAGCCCACCTGCATCTTATACCTACTTACATTGCTGCTCGAAAACTGCTATACAATGCAAACAGCTGACAAGCTGAAATTTCAGCCAAATAACTTAACACGGAAAGGACCCCAATGTGGGAAAAAATCGAACATATTTTAAACATTTTATGGTAAACAATTATGCATACTACAGTGAAACAAAGTGATTACACTAATCGCAAACCAAAACAGTGACAAGCCATTCGCCACCTCCCCCCACAGCATCCACTGCAGTGCTAATTTTACGCTCTAACGCTTCATGCGTTGGCGAACCTTTATATCAACAGCATAGTTTGCCCGTTCTTACATTTTATTCGAGCACAAACACACACATACATACGCGCTTGCACACGAGCCGACGAAGCACGATCTGGTAGCCGGCGTGGAAAACGGCTCCCTGGACGGTTGTAACATGCTAAGTAGTTCTCCACTTCTGCTCACGGTCAGTCATCGTTCGACGCGTCGAATCAGACAAGCACGCGTTCGCGTTCGATACGGTTTCGCGCATTTTGGGGGCCATTCATCTTCTTCCCGCCTGTTTGCGGGTGATTCGGTGAATTTGCCATGGGCAATCATTTTCCATGGACAAAGTAAAATCGTATTATCTATTTTTAGTCTTCTATTATATTGCGCGCGCGCTCGTGTGTGTGTTTACGTTTTTGGAACAGTTTTATCGTTTGTTAGTTCAAGCCGTGTTTTATGGGACTGCCCATTTGCTCGCTCCATTACTTATTGAAGCGTAATTGGATTCAATCGAAAAAAAAACCTGTTCAAACTCTAAAACCGCGTCCAAACGCACACAATGCGTCTTACCAACGTCACCTGGATTATGCTGAAACATCACAACCACGAGCGAAAAGGTATTACAGTGCGGAGTTGGCTGATAAATTAAGTCTCGCACACGTCCGCGAAAGTGCACGCACCCACGATGCAATCTCCCGGGTGCATGACAGTGCACCATTAACAATGCGGATTTGGGATGACATTTTTATAGGTCCGTATAATTTTTGCTTTTAATCAAATTAATGCACCGCACGCACGGTCTTTTCGAGAACGGCAGGTACGGGGAATGGCCTATATTCAGCTCTTAGCGCTCACTCACAATCACCGTTTTTTATCAGCTATCAGCATGCGCAAAAGTCAAACAAGTGGTGTGGAAAACTAGCCTTTTTTTTGTTTCAATCTCCTACCCCTCCACCTCGTTAACCCGGTGAGTGAAGTTTTTCCGGTTGGCGGGGTCTTGTAGCAGGCTGGGTCATATAGTCCCACTTCAATTATTAAGCTAAGCGAAAATGGGTGAAAAGGCGAACAAAAAGTGAATTCTTTATTCATGATAAGTAAAATCGAAACGCCCCGTGTGCTGCCCCCAATCAGCAAAATGTGAGTGAGCCTCGGATTGTGTCTACGTGTATGTGTGTCGATGTGTAATAAAAACAAAACATTTCGGTCAAACAGACGTAAACCGAAAAGAACAAAAAAAGGAAAAACATCCACAATCCTTTGCCACCAAAAATCGGGCACACACACGCGCTGAAGTAGTGTGACATGTTAATAAATTAATCGTGATTTTTTGTCCCAAGCCAGGTCGGGATTACCAGCGCTACCTCAAAGCCTCTGTGCCGGTGTTTTTTTTAATTGAATGAACAACGCAATTACCATGGATTTTGCCGTTCACTTCCTCTCCCCGCTGTTTGGCTCCGCGATCGATTCAGCCTTTTTGCAGCTCTCCGCCCACCCCGGAGTGGAGCTGTTGGCTTTAGTCACCGCCGATTGAATGACCGCTCGGTACGAACAGAATATTAATTAAAAGATTAAAAGAGACCAGCGCTCCTCACACAGCATCCTGTAGCAACAATTGGAAAACAGTAGAGCAAAAACAAAACCCTTGCATTGCAGCCAGCGCTGCCACTGCTCCAAGAAGAAAAGTGATGAAAACAGCAGCGTGCACGGTGTAAACCTTGGTAGTACTTTTGTTTGCCCCCCCCCCCACCACCCCATTTTGTCCACAGTTCAAGCTGTGTACCGAGGGGAGGGCCCGTTTTCAATTAGCAGCAGCGTAAAAGTGCTCAATAAATCCACAAATTATCGGTATAAGCCAGAAGCTTTTTGACCGTTCAAAGTGGACGAGAGCATCGGGGTTTTCTTTTTTTTTTCTATTGATTTGCCTGTAAAACCATCACGCCAATATTTGCTGCTGTATTTATCGTTTCATTACTTCGGTAGGAATCGGGGGGGTTTTTTGTTGTTGCCCCTCGTACCATTATTTTTCACGGTTTGGCCAAACCCCTTTTTGTGCATCCTTTTTATCATGCAAACAAATTATGTTCGATCCAAACAGGCAAAAAAAAAAGATCGAGGAGGTTCGGTTTTGCTGTGTACCAGCATGGCTTGTTTCGTGTTAAGCGTTATGATATGATTTATTAACTGTTAATGATAGTCACTCCGTACCTTTTTCACGGCCACTCAACGCAGAATGGAGGAAGAAAAATAGCGCTCACGCGTTCGGGGAAGTATCTATTTTTTGCTTTTATTTCGCACGTGTTGCTCTCAATGCCCATCATTGAGCATCCGGCAACGAAGTACAGCGTACGTAGAAACCCGCACACTGAATGCCAAAACAATCTGCTCTAGTAATTGGAAATGAAAATAGCACTGCTTCAGCAGCACAGACACAGGAACCTTCTATTGCAGTGTAAAAAAACAAAACACATATACACGTACGTGTACGCACACAGACAGCCCCGTCGGAGGGATAAAATCGCTCCAAACAATGAGCCAACCAGTGGGCAACCGCACTGCTCTGGCCGGCAGTTTGAAATATTTATCATCCCTCAACCATTTATTAATTAAAACTTTTGCACACCCCCGTTGCTCGTAGCAGCAGCAACAGCAGCAGCATGATCCTCTCCCCATATCCCCAGGTAGCAGAACCTCAGAAACCACCACACAGAATCCTTGAATCCACCAGTGGAGTGGATTTTAGCCATCACAGGTCGCCCCACTCCTCTTATCGCATCATGCGGCATGCAGTCGATCAATAACCAAACCGAAAAATCCAATTACCAACAAAATAGGTGCAAAACCCTCATTGCACTTCAGCGCCTTCCTCCGATCCCTGATTCACACACACACACACACACACACACACACACACACACACACACACACACACACACACACACACACACACACACGATGTACAATTATTTCGCACGGATCATCATGGTCGAGGGAGCGTAGTGAGCTTTAGAAACGGACACAGCTCTATACTGGCACAACGAAAACTGGCGAACCGATCGGGCCAGCAGTTCATATATCATTCGGAAGGACAGTTCTATTTGTTGCAGCTGGCACCGGTGAACTGCACTGCCATTCACACGCACACACACACACACACACACCAGCACACAAGGTGAATGCACATTCTGCAACACTGCATTCCAGCGGAACGGTGAGGAGGACAGCACACAGCTTAATCTTCAGTTCCAATGGGTGCGTTTTTGTGTGCGCTTGCCTACCCCGTTTGTGCTTTTGCTCACTATATCTCTAACTCTGCTCGAGCAAGCTGTGACCAAAGATGAAATGATTTCCGCAATGAATGGAGAATCGAACCAACGGAAGTATTCTTTTCGCCCAGCCTTTCCGACCTTTGCGACGTACACGGCACGGATGCTAGCGAAGCTTTTGCCGGCTCTTTTTTTTTCTATTGTACTGTAAAGCGCTGTTAAACCACGCTTTTGTCGGTTCTTGTTTTTGCTACACACACTTACAGGAGATTGACTTTTGCCGGCTCTGTTATGTTCTTATCAGTGGCCGTGCACCACAACGACTGCAGGTGGTTGCTGCTTTCCACCTTTCCCTTTTCGCGTGACGCGAAACAAAGAAGCTTAAGTAAGGATCTACTCTACTTTCCTGTCTTTTCCGCTCTCTCGCGATGGCAGAGTGCAACCATGGGCCCGGAAACAATACAGCTAGTTTATTGGTGAGCTTGCGGGCTCGCGGCGTAGTTCGGTCAGCTCATATCCGTCTTAAAACTTGGAACGCAACGTTTACACTGTGCCTGGCCTGTTTGCGGTTGGCTGCCTTGCGTCACCTTGCCCTGCCACAAGAACAATGGTATGGGAAGAAACGGGAGAGGCAGCTATTGCAAGCGATTTTACCATGGTGAGCCTTTGTTTGGGCGGACGATGCTACAAACGGTGTTTTGTTTGCCAATGAGTTCTGGGGCACAGTAAATGGCAGTAGTTTTATTTACTAATGTATTGGTGTAACAAGGGTATTGGAGAAACAGTAAATTTTCACTATTACTGTTTTTTGATACCGTTGATTCCAAGTTGATTATGTTGTGCAATAAATTCCCCAATAAAATACTAGACAGACACTCAGTAACACCAGCCTGCACTTGCTACGTAAAGTACTAGGCGCCTCCATAATGTTCTATGGTTGGATAAATTGTTTTGTGGCATAGACAAAAAAAAATCACTTATTCGCCTAAAATTGAACCAAATTTACTATCAAAAACGATACATTTTACATCCATTAAACAGGGTTAAATGTTTTATTGTTTTCGCTCCCTTTTTTTATGACGACGAAACATAAAATGGCTTAAATTTAGATTTCGGCGTTTCGAAACCACGAATTGACCGTAACGTAGTTTCCGTCTCTGTAATGCATATGCATTATCCTGCTTTTATCCAAAAGACCTTTATTCTCGCCCATTTGCTTTTCCACCCTTTTTGCGGAGCAACATTGCAGACAAAGCGGGGCAAATGGCACACACACACACACACACAAACATCCATCCTTATCAAGTGAAAATTTTCCTGTCCAGGGAAATGGCACAGTTTTTGTCATAACAAATGCAAGAGTTTTGCGTTAGTGAGTGTGTGTGTATGTGTGTGTTTGTGCGTGTATCCATCTCTGCCCAGTTGTGTACCTTTTTGGCAGCACCACAACACAACTATTTTTACTTCTGCACAAAGCACAATGGTGAAATAACATAATTCACCGGGCGCTTTGTGCAGTGTTTGCTTGCAGTTTAAAGCAGTACCTTGTTTTTTTTTTTCTTTCTTCCTGGAACGAAGCGCAACCAAAATGCAAATCCTTCACGACGGAACGCTCTAGCTACAAATGCAGAAAAAAAACACACACAACGCGCGCACCACTCAAAAACACAAAAATCACACGCGAAAGCAACATTTTTCCCGCGGGAATGCCCGGGAACGGAATCCCACCTACAGGGATGCAGACGCACGCAAACACACACACACACACAACTCCGCACAACAAGCACCGAAAGTTTCATCTTGCTGCGGGCGCGATCAAATCGCGCCCCATCGTGTTTTTTCCCATTTTGCTCGGTGGGTAGATGCGGTGGAGGGGTAGAGAACAAAAAAAGAATATTGAGTTAAAAATGTATTTCGCAGGCAGGCAAGCTAGAATCGGGTGGATACGAACGGGTACGAAATCGGGCACAGACACAGTCGCCAGCGACGGACGCCACACTGCAAGACGGTGTGCGCGGTTGCCCAATTTTCCGCTACTATCCCGCTGGCTTTAATTTCCGGTCGTATTCGGGTGAAATCGACGGTGACTAACGAGCACCGGAACTCGGGAAGACGGCTCGCCGAGTGGTGGTGAGAAAACACACACAGACCCGGTGTGCGGCGGTGACCGGTGGTGGGAAAGAGCCACGGAAGCCACCGCGATATCGGTCGATTGCAATGATGGTTGGTCGGCCCGGCAACAGTGACTGGGGCAATGGCTGCTGCGACTGTTTGGGGTGAAATCTACCATCCGATGAAGTTTACTTCATCGCCGGAAAACCACCACCAACCACCAACCACCAGCAGCGTTTCGGGTAGCAACTATTTGGTCGCGCTACGAACCATCGGGGGAGACTTTCTTGAATATTAAATAGTAGAAAAGGAACGCCAAAAAAAACCCCAGTGACAGAGCAAAAGAGAACACGAACGCGCCACGTGCACGCTGTACGTAAGACGGGTTGTTTTTCATCTGCCCACACCCATCCCATCCATCCCCATTTCCCTTCACCTCTCACGGGCATATTACTAGAACGAGAAGCATCACGGCAATCGGCCAACGGAAATGCAAATGTGCAAATGCAAATCCCGTAAACCGCAACTCCCAAGGCGCGCTTGTCATCCCGCGCAAACCACCCCCTCCCGAAACCATTGTTGCCTTGTTGCGCACCAAGCCGGTGCAACACGATGCCCTGCGCTCTTCTGCCACGGGTGCAGTGTGCCATTCACCATGCATTGGCTGCTGCGCATCCCAAAGTGTTCATCCCGAAAAATTTGCTTAACGCATTCTGGCCACCACTATCTTTGCGCAACAGAAGCAAAAGAAATGAGTGGATTGTGGGAGGAGGAAGGAGAGAGAGAGAATAGAGAGCAATGAGAGAGAAATGTCGGCGACCAACAGCCCTAAACCCCTCTCCTTGCCAGCATCCGTTCGGGGATCCGTTGAGGCGCTGGCGCCACAAGTGCAGCAGGACAATAACAATAATAACGACCCAAAAGCAGTTTGCTCACCTTTTGTATCCCATTCTCTCTGCTCTCTCTCTCTCTCTCTCTCTCTCTCTCTCTCTCTCTCTCTCTCTCTCTCTCTCTCTCTCTCATACTCTCGCTCGTTCACTCACTCATACTAGTGTCATATAAAGTGAGCGTGCAAAAGAAAGCTTTTTATTCCTCTTTTATTTTGCACACGGAAGTTTTGACTCTCGAGCGGGACAAGAATGGGCAAGCAAACTAACCGGTTTTGTCTAGTTAAGAAAGATGAGAGAGAACGGGGGGGGGGGGGGTAATTTTTGTGAATCTCCCTTCCAACTTTCTGAAGCGAGCCAATTGGCAATGCCCGAATGTTGATGGCGCTGCCCGGCTTTTCGCGATTTCGCCTCCATGATTGTGCCGTGATTGGGCCGTACGAATTTGATCCGCGTTTGTCGTGTACCAAACTGGCACTTTTGGTACTGTAGAAAATAAGGAAGGGATGGATCAGGACAAAAAGCGGGAAGAGTGGGGGAGAGGTAAATTGCGACCGGCGAACGGTAAACTTTTTGATGTAACTTTTACGCGCGGGCGCAACCAAACGGATGGTCGCGTACGGGAAACGAGTTGTGCGCCGTTTGCATACGTAATGCGGGGACAGGAGCAACTTTCATAATCGAAACCGCTTCGCAAAGGCAATAGGTGTGTGTGTGTGTGTGTTGGTAAACTCATTTCCATCACCCTTTTGCCTATTTGTGATTTATTCCATCCATCAGAGCAACGAACAAACGTGTCGATACACTTCGCCAAGGGCGGGGAAAATCGGAAACGTTTTTGTGGGAAACCCCGTCACAAACTGCAAATGAGTGGTGTGTGTGTGGTGGTGTTAGTGGAGTGGGTATCGTAAATTGCCCATAATTTATGAGCTCTTAGCGCTGATTAACGGTGGTGCATCAATGGCCGAAATCAAGTCACAGCAGCAGCAAAAAATGTGCATTGCTTTGTTGGGGAAATGTTTAAACTTGTTAGAGCAGATGGTTTTTTTTTATGTGATGTGACCATTGTGAAGCAAACTTCCATTGGTATCAATTAAACTTATTTGCAAGCAATTTTAATCCTATTATAAAACATTTGCCCGGGTAACCGTAGATTCGTTGCCCCACACAAGCAACTCAGACCTGCTTTGCGGTATCTAGGAACTATTTTCCGAAGGAGAAAATCGTTCCCTTTGTTTGTGCTATTTGCACAAAGTTTGCTTCCCCTTTAAACTGCACCCACTTGGTGCAGCTGATGCAATTTCAGCTGCAAACGTTCGTAGCGCCGGAAGCGATGCACTTATTTGTTTCCAGCACGGAGCACTACCCTCTGCTGCAGCAGGATTTTGTGCATACGCCAGTGTGTTTCGCTGTCTCGCAAACGCGCGATGCATCAATACGGATCACAGCCGCGACAAGGAGACAAGTTTGTTTTTCTCCCTCGGGTGTTTTGCAACTTATTCTTTTCCGAGCGGTTACGATATTATCAGCGCTTTTCCCACCTGTTTTACGCCTGTCCTTGCCCTCGCCCACACGCTCTAATTGATGAGCTTATTTTACGCCACGACACAACCCGGAAACCGGTGTCGCAAATATGGCCGAGACTTGTAATCTCATTATGGCTGTTGCTCTTTATTACCATCCGAGCGCGCGTGCAGTCACCCGTGAGCGTGCACACACGCACACACAAACACACAGACGCATCAACCTGGTGATGGAAGTGCTCCTTAGAACAGCTCTACTACATTGGTACTATTTCTGTTATTATTTTTTGCGAGCTTGCGCGGGTCTGTGTGCTTTAATCACAGCGAACGGGCCAAGTGAATAATTTGTGTTTGGCAAGTTTTGCTTTGGCCGCCTTTCCATGGGTGTGGTGAAAATGGCGGACCCCAAGCACCATTGCAGATTGTGCAATCCTGTGCCGTGACCCCCCCCCCCTCATTGATGGCAGGCAGCCGACGGTAACAAAATGGCTCGAAATTAGGCTCGTCCCCATCGACCGGGGTCCGGGGTTCTTGCTGCTTTGGAGCGGCGGTGTGGGGTATGTCGAAACGTTGCGAATATATTTTCGCCCAACGAACCGATCAGCCGTATCGAAACGGTTCGACGATGATGCCTGCACCGGCATTAGCCGAGCATCGGAAACCGAGGTGAAAGTTTTTCATGCGTAGAATTGCTTCGAGAGGTTTTCGTTTTGCTGCTTTTTTTTTGCTCTTCGCTCCGAATGAGCGAATCATTTCGCATTATTGATGGTTCCAGAATGAGACATCCAATTTTACTTTGCTACGCTACTGTATTTTTCGACCTGCAGACGACAAACTGGCCAGTTTTTGCCGGTTCCGTTTTTTTTTTCTTTTTAATTTTTGCCACACTCCACTGACCATTCCGTACCACCCGTACGGGGCATTCGCATGAAGGAAAGGGGAGCCTTTCGGCCTTGGACACGGGCTACCTATCCTCCACCCAGGCAGACCCAGGAAATGACGATGGCGACGTTTCAAAAACTCACCGCTTTGTCGCCAATCCGTATCCGTCTCTTCGGGATTCAACAAACCGCTAAATTATGATCAAATTTCCCGCCGATAATAATTCATCACGTTATGGCTTCGCTTTCCTTTTCCCCAGCCTCGGTGCAACAATACGATCGTCTTTTTTACGCACACACACACACACATACACATTTACACTCTAATGATGGTAGCCAACGCCATCGCAAAACGTACGGCAGGGAGGAGGACCGCATTGGTTTGGGGAGCGGGATCCGGGTTCTGGTGGATCTCTGTACGACGATTGAGGATTGAGTTTCGATTTCAGGTTTTTAATTAAAATTCCTCAAATAACATACGGCCGCATTGTTTGCCCGGCACCGGCCCAACTTGGGTGTCTGCCAGGCGGAAAACCAATTCATCCATCACGCTGCTGGCAGCTGGGCTTTTTTTTTGCATTTTATTGCAAACCGTCTGTTGGTTGTTGATATTATTAAGGAGCAAAGAGGAGAGATATTTCGTCGCAAGAGAAAGCCAACGAAGTGAGGTGTGAGGGAAAAGTGATACTTCCTTGAGACATGCCGGGTGGCCTCGCACTGCCCTTGGGAATGTGTTTTCGGTGTTATGTTTGACGGCCAAAAATAGCAAATGCCAGAAATAGTTTGTCTATCTTTGGACGGAGAAATTCGTCAAACGCCAAGCGTTCGGTGTGGTAACTGGGAGCCGATGGAGGTGGTGCCATTTCGAGCACGATTCTAATGTCATCGTCGCCTTGGGTTCAACAGTAATAACAAACTCCTATTGGTGCTTTTTACACACAATTTTAAAAGCTCTAAGAAGGATAATCTGATAAGACCATGCAATAGGAACAACAAATGGCCAACAGGAACAGAAAAAAAGCTCCATAATTAACGCAAAAATAGCACACAAATTCCTAGCATATACTTATTAAAAACATAGCAATTAAGGAACGTCTTATCGCCATTATGGACTTAAGCAGTGAAGAAAACGGCACGCCAACCCCCAAACGTGGACGAGTTTATTCCAGAAAATTAACCAAACCAGATGATTAACGTTGTGGTTCTAGCACAAATAGCAAAAACACAAGACGAACCGTCTCCTCCCAAGGATAGTGCTACTGCTACCCTCCAACGTGTAAAAAGTTGGATTAAAATTAAAAAATATTTCCACCCACTAATTGAAGCTAATTATGATCTATACAGACGCCACGGGGAGGCCACGCAAAACGCATCCTTTCCGCTCTCTCTATTTCGCCCCGTCGGTAGAAAGCATCCCCTCACCCGTACAAACTCCGATATTGCTGACCACCGGTACCGCGGGTGCGCCCACTGGTACGGTAGCACTTTTTAGTGATTAACATTTTATGCCAACCGCGCCACCACTATTGCACACTCACTTCCTCGCCTGCCTGGTCCACAAGCGCCAGCGGGACCACCTTTTCTTCGCCTTAAGCGCGCCCTTCTAGACACTTTTGTGGGGGGGGGGGGGGGGGGG
>AXCO02010810.1:0-10832 GCA_000473525.2 Anopheles melas
GTGATGCTGATTAGGACGGTGTACGAGTTCTGTGTCGATCATTACCAGGCGCGCACAGCCAAGCGGAGTTGAAGCGAAAGGGAAAACTTTAAAGCCGCGTTCCCCACTGGAAAAGAATGAATCCGTCACTACCAGACCACACGATGGACACATGCTACGCAAGCGACAGAGAGCGCGCGCAAAAGTGAAAGTTCGCGGCCAGTGCCCGGGTTTCCGCCTGGATGCACCCATCAAAACTTCCCACTCATCGATACCACCGGGGTGTATCTTGGTCGACACACCTCCGTGACCCTCGTTGCGCGCGTGCTGTATGTATATGTGGGGGTAGAATAACCTCGGGTTGGTGTGTGTATTTTTTTTTCTTCCCTTCTCATCCTTTGCCGCGGGAAAGAAATGTCAGATCCACCCAGTTAGCAACCGATGCCGGGCAGAATAGAACATTTTGCTCTCCCTAGCAACCAACTTGGCTCCGTTTTGCAGCTCTTCTCATTTCGCTGCGGGTGGAAATGATTCACTCGGACGATCAAAGTGTGCGGAAGAGTAGGGTGAGGGGAGGGTCAATACACACAGAATTGCCCGGTGTAAAAAAAATTGTTGTTTACCGAAATCAATTCAAACAGAAATTTTTGGCGTCTCCATACACAGTGGACATACCTAAAAAAAAAGATGAAAAAAACGAAAGCAAACTTTTCCACCCGAAGCTCTTTTAATTTTCGTTTCCCCCCCTCCCAATTTCGGACGGGTAAGTTTTATTTTCCTGTTATTGCCCCTCCCCGGCCACCCCCTTCAGTGCGAGGGATGGAGGAAAACAGGTTAGAAAAATGGACACGAACACAGTACCTCTCTTCCGAAATGCTTAAAAATCTCCCCCGTCGGGAGTGGCCAGTGGCAACGGAGAAAAACTTTTCCATTTTCCATCCGCCATTTTCAACAAACAGCAGCAGCAGCAGCAGCAGCCTACTGCTTTTCTTGTCCACTGCTTGCTACTGCTCAGTCGCATCCATGGCAAGCTTTGCCCTTGTTGTCCATTTTTATCCACTCCTCTGTTTCACTCGCTCGCTTGACAAATGTCACGTCCTTGGGTTCCTTTCTTTTCTTTGTTGTCTTTCTCCGTTTCTACTAGCACTTTCGCATTTTGTTGCTTACTTTCAACTTTCCGTCGGTGTGTGTGTGTGTTTTACTTTTTTTTTGTTTTCTTTTCTCTACTCCTCTTTACAACTGTTGTTATTTTTCTTCTCGATTCTCTTCTCTCTACAAACCATCAATCTACGTACGGTTCGCTTTTCTCATTCACCCCTCCCCAACTACTACTTTATCTTGGTTGCCTCAGTTCATAAATCAAATATTTTGATAAGAACTCATTAATTTCTGCTTGCGCAGCAAACTTTCAAGTTGGTTTCGTTCAACTGCTCTCGGTGGTTGATATTTTGTGCGGTTTGTTCGTCCCATTTCTCCTTGACTTTTTCCAGAGCAGCGGCGTGCTGTGTGCGGTTACGAATGGCTAATTTAACTGTTCGTACGATTGTTTGTTTATTGGCCATGTTCATTCAATTTATCGTGGGTAGACACTTTAGTCGGTTACTGCTAGGGACTCCCTTGACCACTCGCATGAACATTTACTAGTTTCATCTGGTTTGAACGGGTAGTGACATTCTCATCACATTAGGATCCTCATTTTGCAGATCAGATGCGTTACAGTGATCGTTTGATAATGAAATCGCTTATTTTGTTCCACTTAGAGATTTGAAGCTGTTCCTCAATTTTTGTATCACTGCCATTTTGACTAGAGCCGTCATATATCTAGCTTACTTCCTTACAGAGTTTTCCAGGGGATCTCACAGTTGTGGGACACTTCCTTGACTCTTTCTTATGGGAAGTGAACTTCATATGATGGAAATTGGGCTTTACGGCACCCTGTTTAGATAGCTCCTATTGGATATTCCTTTTGGATTTGTCCAACAAGAGTCCAATTCCCATTACATTAAGTTCATTTCACGTAAGAAGGAATATAGTGTCCCACAGCTATGAGAAATCCTGAAAAAAACCCTGTATTATATTCCTTTAGTAAACAATAATTTAATTTAAACTGCAGACTCTAAGCCGCCACATCTCAAATTCTAGTTAGTGTGTGAAATCAGTTACTAGGATTACGTACTATACTCGTTCCTCAAGTGGAATAGATTAACGATCCGTTTCATAAGACAGTTTCAGGGAACCAAAGTTTTGGGCTGGAATGAAAACAGAGAGTGCAATTTTTAGATCCGGAACATGGGAAAGAATGAATTCCAGAATTGATATGGCTTCAGGACCGGTACGGGATCAGACTATGTTCCAGGTACTGGGTTATGTTTCAGATCAATTCAAGGACCGATATGGGGTTTAGATATAAATGTAGGATCAGCTTCAGATCCGGTAGGAGGTCACAAGATGGTGTGAGGAAGATTAATTCCAGAACCGATATGCGGCAAGAATCAGTTCCAGGATCGGTATCGGTTTCGGATTAGTTCAATGTGTGATATGGCGTCAGAATCAATTCCCGAATCTATAAAAATAGAAGACAAGACCTAGGACTACGGTACGGATTCAATATCAGGTATAGCTCAATTAAGGATTCGGTTTAAGTTTAAGCACTAATGTAAACTGGAATTGATTTGGGAGCCGATTATTTTGGGGTTAAAGTCATTTTCCAAAATTCTGTTGCACTAATAACACTATTTCTTTTACTTATTTGCTACTCTTTTTAGCATTCCGACCTCAACCTCACTTAGAGAAGAAGAACCAACGAATGTGCCGGTTAGTAACTCTTGTTAGTAACCATTTCTCAATATCTTAAACCCTCTAATCATTTCAAACCCAGACCACAGAAAGGGTGTTATTTTTCACTTTTTCAATACATCATTTATTTTTTCTTCTTTCAGTCTTAAAAAATACATTTCCTCCTACCGCAATGAATTCGCTCGTTTTCTGCTTTGTTCGCGTGCTGTCTGCACAGTGTATCACTTGGTTTTTTTTTGCTATCGTACATGAGATGCAAATGAAATTAAAATTTGAGCTCTAATAGAGTACAATAAAAGAAAGAGAAACAAAAAATCCCCGTAAAGTAACTACTAGTGAACGCATAAACACAACATACAAACGGGTAAAATGAAAACGGATGGCAACTTAACTCTGTTCTCTCTCTCTAGTGCTCGAATGCACTCTAACGAACGGTGGGTGAAAACACAGAAGATGGTTTAATAATAAGAATCAATTATATACAAAAGAGCACGTAGGCGCACAATTTCATCGTAAGTGCGGGCGTAAACTAATTCAACGTAGTGTGATGGTTGTGTGAAGTAAAGCAAAGAACCACAACTTAACGAAAACTTAATCCCGAAAAACGAGTAAAAGTACTGTACACTACACACCAATCGTTGCACAGCAGCGCGCACCTTCTTGTAGTGTAGAAGTATTTAGTGTACTCGTAATCCTAGTAGTTGGATTTGCACAAAACAAACAAGTGAATGGAAACATATTTGTTTGCCATTAGTAACAACAACAAATGAAAATCGCACACTGCAAATTATTTATCTACAAACACACATTCAAT
Source organism: Anopheles melas (assembly GCA_000473525.2). Classification (NCBI taxonomy): domain Eukaryota; kingdom Metazoa; phylum Arthropoda; class Insecta; order Diptera; family Culicidae; genus Anopheles; species Anopheles melas. Next base: position 3,590 of record AXCO02010810.1, read on the forward strand.
CGCACGCCCCTAGCGTGCACTAAGTACTGTCTTCTGAAGAGTGTTTTGAATTCAAAATCTGTATTGAAAACTTAACACGTTTATAATAATAAACAAGCAAGCAGCATTTCAACAGCGAAAACGAAAGAAAAAGGCAGAGAGTTTTAAAACAAGTTTCATTCATAATTAGTTCCCAGAGTTTGAAACTCACTTCCCCCTCTATAGAGTTGGAGTAGCGCGGGAGTTCAAATAACCCTCATCCTCGTAGGGGTAACTAATTTTGTTCGATTTTGTCTCTACCTGTGATTACCAGTATGAGTGAGTAGGAGTGTGGGGTAGAAAAGGGAAGTTTTGTACTTTTTTTTCTTCTAGCTAAGCACTTAAACCAATGTCTGCTTCATCTTCACCTTTCCCCCCCCCCCCCATATTCCAACCCAAACGGTCTCAACCACCGGGTGAAGATGCTGAACCGGTTAGTATCGTTCGATGATGTCGTCTGCACAACGAGGGAAGAATCTTCTGATGGCTTTGGCATGCGTCACTCGATGAACTTGCCATACGATTATTAAACACCACTCTTAAACTATTTCCACGCTTCTTCTTCTAGGCCAGAGTGAGAAGAGGACGGTGGCTTTACCCCCAACCCGACCAGGGGTGAAGAGGGCGTCATATGATGTTTGCCAGCTACTGCGCGCGCTGCTGATACGTTTGCTTCTCTCTCTCTCTCTCTCTCTCTGATCCACTCTCACTTAAAATATATAGAGTAACGCGTCGCTTCGAACCGCCGCTTCTCTTCCATTCTGTCTTCGCACTTTGCACGGTAACCGTTTCTGCACATAAACGCGCACACACACAAACACACAGATACAGCCAGTCCCCTACCCGCGGTTGGTGATGGAAAACTGAACAAACGGAAACAGAATATCGGAGGGACATCTGGTTAGCAAACTTACCCAGTTTCGGTAAACGCGACTCGCACGTGGCTGCACGCACACGCAGCCACTGGACACGAGTCTCGTCGTTGTCTTACACACCAAGGCCCGAGTTGTTGCTGTTGTGAAGCTTTCCTACGCTCGTCCTAGGTTGTTGATGATGATATTTCTACAATTCGACGACGGGGGACGAGGGACGGAAGGGAATTCGACACGTTTGGGTGCTTCGCTTCCGTAATAGAAAACGGGCATGCACAGGAAGTACGGACGGACGGGAGAGAATCGATTGTTTTAAGCACTATTTTAACCGCACGGTTAAAGCACACAGCCAAGAGGGGAGGGGAGGCCATCCCGCATCTTCGAAGGATATGTTAAGCACGTCCAGCAGCAGGAGGACAACCCTGAACCAACCGGTTCGTGGCTACGCGGAACTATTCGGAAGACACGCTGCGTGCGGAAAGAAAAGAGGAAAATCAGCACAAACAATCGAAAAACAATGGATGGCACACACAGCGTTACACAAACCGCCACCTCCAAAACGGGGTTTGTATGCGGGGAGGCGGTAAAAAAACGCCATTGTAACATTCGAGTTTTCTAGGCCGCCCGCTGATTAAAGTGCTCGTACTTGCAGTCCCGATCAACGCACTGACCGCCGAGCTCGTACGGGCAAAGGATACCGTCGGTGGGAATGTTCTGTGCACTGTGGAGGATAAAGAAAGCGGGAAAGAGAGAGAGAGAGAGAGAGAGAGAGAGAAAAGCATGACGGAGAGGGATTATGATACAACGGGGACACAGGGATGGAAAGGATTGACCGTGGTAGGTGAACAGAGACGATCATGGTGAGTTGAGTTTGTACCATTTTAAAGTTTAAAATGTAAAAGTGCAATTTAGCAAACCAATTGCAGCATAAAACATATAGGAAAACATGGAAGAAATGACTCATCGCATGTAGAAAACATTACAGTTCACAATACGAGTGTAATTTTATGAAAAAAGAACACCCAAACACAGATGCGTACAAGAGGGAAAGTTACACAGAAAGGAAAGCAAAAGGGGAAGTGGGATGAGTGGGAAAAGGGAGGGAATTGTTTTCATTTTAACGAAGCTGATAATGATTAGCACCAACATTTGGTGATCGATCATCACCCGGTGGGATCGAGCGCGATAACTTACCTTTGCTTTAAGGACATTAGCGGTGACGTATACTTTTCAATTCGGTACGCTTCACCAACAACGAGCTCATCGGTTCCGTTCGCTGTATCGTCCATCTGGCACTGGTCCGGCACTGGAGCCGGCAGCACTGTCTCTTTTTCCTGCCACATCTGCACCTCGCTCTGAGGCTCTGCTTGTACGGTGGCACTGTTCTCCTGGTCGTCCTTGTCAGCCGCTGCCGGTGCATCGGTTTGTACAGACAATGGCTCTAAAGGTTTGCTGTCGCTCTCAGCCTCCTTGGCAGCCTCTATCGATTGCATATCAAGCTGCTCGAGCTGTTCCGAAGGTTCTTGTACACCTTCTGCATCTTCCTGTTCGATCTCCTCGTTAGGAACGGTTTGCGGACCAGCTTCACACAGCTCCTCTGTTTGCTCACTCATTTCGGAAGCACATTTCTGCTCTGCATCCACCACAGCGCTATCCACCGGTGGTGATTGTACCTCCTCTTCCTGCTCCTCCGCCTCCTCCTCATCCTCCTCCTGCTCCTCCTGCTCCTCCTCGGGCACCACCTGCTGCCGTTCTTCGCTCTGCTCATTGTCATACGCGTTCGCCAACCGCCGCTTGTGGTTGGCGATCATTTCTACCTTAAATTCCTCCAGCGTCGGCTTGCGGATGCTTTTCAGCTGCTGCATTTCCGCGATCAAGATGCGCATCTGCTGCTGCACCTCGCGACCATTCGCGCCCACTGGCATCCTGGAAGAGAGTGCGTTTGGTGTGTGATAAGATAAAAAAAAACGGAGAGAGAGGAGAGCAAACGTTCGCTCCATTCCCGGTCATAACGAGCGCCGTCCCGTCCCTTCGGTGCGATCTAGAACGTAAAAAACCACCGGCCGGTCGGCATCCCTCCCCACAGCAGTCGGACTAGTTTAAGAGAGAGAGTGTGTGTGCGATTGCGGTGAACTTACTGATACGATTCCCCCTTGACGGCACGCCCGATCTGGATGCACATGCGCTCCAGCTCGCCGGACCGCTTCCGCCCGGACAGGATCTTCTTGCGTGTCGTGTGCAGGTTGGCGAGCGTGTCGCGCGTCCGGACCCGTTGCCGCTCGTGCACCTTCTCGAGCAGCGCCAGCTTTTCTCGCAGCAGATCGATCCGGCTCTCGATATGGTACAGCTCCCGGCGGGCCTGCTGGGCCTCGATGATCGTGGCGTTGTGCTGCTCTAGATCACTCAGAAAGCTGTCGCTGTTTGGGTTTGGGTTTTTTGTGTGTACATGTGCATGTATAGTTGAATGTAAATTGTCCGGGATTACACAAGAAGGAGAAGGATATAAATGGTTGTCGATCAGGTGCAAAAAAAAAAACAAAACAATAAACAAAAAAGTGAAGAATCACTAGAAGAAACAAATCCCTCGGCTCTCGCTTTTTACCTGTGATTCTCGAGTTGCGTCTCGGCGGTGAGAAGCAATCGATTCCGGGACGCTTCCGTAAGGTTTGGCAGGCTGGCCCGTATTTGCTGCAGTTTCCTTTCGATCGGATCCAGCACCGGTTCCTGAGCTTCCGCAACCTTTGTAGGTGTGCTGCCGCTGTGCGATTGTTTTCGCCGGCCCGGACTTTTCCCTGACTTTGGTTCCGTCCGCTGCTCTGCAGCAGACTTACTACTAACTGGTTCTTCACTAGCTGCTACTACTACCTTAGGAACTGAGTTGTCTCGCGGGACTGCATTTCTGGTGCTGGTGCTGCTGCCGTTGTCCGTGGTACGGCGTCCTGGGGCTTGCGTTTGTTGCCGTGTAAGCTTGTCCCGTTCCAGCTGTGCCATACGGGCGACCAGCTTCATGTACTCCAGCTGAGCCGATTTCGAAAGATGTTTCACAGCCTGCACAGACACCGGGGACAGGTTAGTGGATTAATTGTGAAGGTAGTCAGACCTCAACCCAGCCAAAAAAAAAAAAAAACGTGGAGCATGTTGAGGACTCGTAAAGGACAATTTCCACAAAGAAAATATGAGAAAAAAAAAATACGGAAAAATATCTCACCGTCGGCGTTGCCATGGTACTGCTGCTCGTTGGTTGCTTCTTTGCTGCGTGCTTCGACGCCTGCTGCTGACGGATGGAATGTAAACTCTTCCCACTGTTCGAGCCCGCCCGCTCAGAATGTGGCAATTCCTCCTCGCCCCCTTCGGCGGCTTCGTTGGTCCCTGCGGGCGTGCTTTTGCTGCGTACACTTTTCAAAAACTTATCCAACTGTTCCTCGAATCGTGCCGTTGGTGCCATTGCGGTTCCATTCACAGCACCACCAGTCTCCGTAGTCGCCCCGCCGAAATCAACGTCCGAGTCGGAATCGGAATGCCCCAGCTGGATGACGAGCTTCGGGACGGGCCGCGACACGAACGTGTCGACCGTCGTCAGCTCTTTGGGCGATTCGGTTCGCAGCGGCGCCGTGACGGGCAGCATCGGAGGCGAAGGTGCAGCCGAACGGTTCAGGTTGATCAGTTTGTTCGGATTGTTGACCAGCTTTTGCGCTTGCACCAGCGCAGGTGCTGCTTTTGCCGGTTTGGTTGGGAGTTCGGGTAGTGTGGGTGATGGGCTTGCTGGAGTCACCGGAGCAGCCGGCACATCGGTGGCGCTGGCAATGGCGAGTGATTTTTTCCTACGCTTTCGTACGGGTTGTTTTTGATCAATGAGCGTGATTAAGTTGGGGCGGGCTGGGTCGTGCTGGGTCATAGGTGCGGTATGAACTATCTCTTCGTTTTCCTCCTCTTCCTCTACTTCTGGTTCTCGTTGGGGAGGAACTTCTGGAGAAGAAGCTTCCGTAGGAACTGTTTCCAGCGCATCGTCCCGGACGGCTGGAACCGCCATTTCGTCCCGTACCACGGCTTCCTGCTCCTGCCTTTTGCTCTGCTTTTGCCGCATCTTCGTGAGTAGCAAATGTCGCAACGCTTCCGCTTCCGCTTCCTCCATCGAATCGGGCGTAACGGGTGGGCTTTCCGGCACCAAATCGCCCCTCCGGTGGAACAGTGCCGAATCGCACGAATCTGGCCCCGCCGTGTGCAGCAGCAGCAGCTTCTGATCCATCCCGCTGCGACGACCGTCCCCAATCGGGGACGGTCTGCCGCTCCTGCTATTTTCGCTACTGCTTGCCAGCTCCATGTCGATCGGTTGCTGCGAATCTTCCTCCATATCCTGTTCCGCCCGGTCGGTGCCGCCCAGCGGGCTGGCCAGCGGGCTAATCTCCATGTCGTTCCCATTGTCGTCCGAATCGACCAGATCGATGTGATCGTACTGGGGCTCCACGATCTGCACGTCGTCCGTGTCGTCATCGAGCAGCTCGACCGAATCCCGCCCATCGCTGTACACCCCGCTGGGGTCGTACGGGGGTGGCATCTCCTGGACCGGCGACAGCACAATGTCATCGCTCGGCGAGTACGGCTGTTCGTTGTCCAGCTCGCGACGTTTGCACCGAGTGGCGTGCTTCTTCAGTATCGCCGTCTTGAGCGCAATCAGGCGCAGCTCTTCCGCGGACTGGTCGTCCGCCGTCGGGTCGGTCTGTAGCTGTATAGCGGGCGGCGGCGGTGGCGACGGTATCTGCAGTTCGGAGATGATGTCGCTCAGCCCTGCCTCCCGTACGACCGGTTTTGTGCTCAGCGCCAGCAGCCGCAGCTTCAACTCTTCCTCCTCCTCCTCTTCCTCCCCGTCGCCCTCGTCGTCCTCCAGCTCCATGTCGTGCTCGCTCGAGGAACTGTCCAGCGATACAATCGCCACCGGCGTTCGCTTTCCTGCCGTCGCACTTTTTCGCTTTTGAGCCGCCTGAAGCAGCAGCTTCTTTTTAAGCGGATTCCTGTCGCCCGGCAGCCGCCCGCTCTTACTGTTGCCGATGCCGCACGCAATCTTCAGGTACTCGCGATCGACCGCCGTCGTCTCCGGTTCCGAGTCCGTCGACACCGGGCGGCGCTGGGCGGGCGAGGGCGAGCGGGACGCATACTTGCGGCGCTTGCGGTGCCGATGGGAGGACCGTTTCACGGGCTTCTCTTTGGGTGGCTTCTCCGCGTGCCGCTTCGTGCCGGAGGTACGCTTCTCCCGCTTGCTCGTACCGTGCCGACTGTCCTCCCGCCCGGCGGGAGCGCTCGATTTGTACGTCTTTTGGGTGCGGTACGAAGACTGCTGATGTTGCGGGTAGTAATAGCAGTAGTTTTCCTTCCCATTTATTACGTCCTCCTCGTCCAGGTAGCCTAGAAAGAGAGAACAAAGCGCATCGACGACACACATTTGGCAACGCGAATCAATAATCGTTAAAGCATAAAGCAATAAAGCAATAATCGTTTGGGCGGGGGGGTAAAGGTAAACATAACAAGGCCCCAATTGGAACTCCCTCCCCGTACCTTCGTATATGCTGCGGTTGGCGATTTTCTTCTTCATCATGCCAAGCTTTTTGTCCATCGCTTCCAGTGCTGCCATTCGTTCGCGGATGGTCGATTCCTCCTCCGAGCTGATGTCTTCCAGCTCCTGTTGCTGCTGCTGCTGCTGCTGCTGCTGCTGCTCCTGCTCGTCCTCATCTTCGTCCTGTATCTCGCCCTCCTCGTGGTCCTCGTCCACGGCGTCCTGTGCCTCGCTACCGCTGCTTATCAGCACCAGCCCGTCCGGAAGGTCACCGCTGCTGGGCGACGGGGCCGATGGCAGCTTTTCCTCGTCCGGATTGTCCATCGTGCATAGGAAACGCGTGCGCTCGGTCAACGATGTAGGCATGAACGGCGTCGGCGACGAGTTGCATTCGATGGTCGCTAGCTGATGCAGGCTTCGAAGAGGGAGAAAAGATAGTTTGAACGCGCGGGCAACTGGTAGCACCAAACTGGGACGATGCGACGACTGCTTTCGTAAAACACAACTGCGCGAAACATTCACCACAAGCTAGCAGCCTTTCATAACTTGCTGTTTTCGCGTTTTCGCTGCGAAGAACAATGGAGTTCAAGGTGACAGCTGTCAAGCTTTGGCGCGACGGCACGGTTGCTATTGAACGTCGAAACGCGAGGTGTGACGAAAGCCAAACGACGAATTCGGGTTATATGACGGTTATCTGACGGCAGTTTAGAAATGTTTCCTTTTATGCGCTGCATTCTTTTTTTCACTGTTTTTTTAGTTCAATGTGGAATTGTGGAACGGGATTTAGGTTTAGCTTTTGGTTTTA
>AXCO02010811.1:0-10793 GCA_000473525.2 Anopheles melas
ATTAATTTATTAATCCAAGTGGAAATGTTTTCTTATTCAGTTGTAGGGATTAGACCGAATTGTTAAGTAAATATTTAGTTAAACTCGAAATTATTTCGGTTTTGAACTGGTTTATACGGTCTGTGTACCAGTGTCTTGAAAAACTGGAGAGATAAATTTAAAGTGCTTCAAATAGGAGAGTTCTCTAAGGTAGACGAATGCTACTGAGCAAACGGTATACATGACTACAAAGTAACTCTCCTTCAAACTAGTACATGTAACTAAAAAATACCATACCGTTGCTAACTGTTTCAGGTACTGTCCTCATATTTGTCTCATTGATTGACTGCTAGCTGTTGAAACGTGGCGCCCACATTCCTATGTGCCGGCTACAGTAACCAAGCATCATCCTGCAAATCCATAACACGGTTCAGAATACCACCGTAAAATCTCCATAATGTGCACCATTTTTCCAACTTATAACGAAGCCGTTGTTAGACGTGCGCATAAAACGAACACTGATGGGGAAAGGGCAATCTTCGACAAACTCGGATGCTCTCCCGGAATTGCTGCACATATGGGTACATTCCTCGGCACGAGGTGGCTCCCTTCTCTATGAATACCGGGTTTCCAACTGACTTCCTCTGCTGAATACCACTCAACCAATCAAGCTAAGGGCAGGGAAAGCACACACTACAAAAAACACACACACACACACACATACAAAAAAACACATCCATTCCCCGCTTGATGGTTAGTCTGTCGTCAACAGACATTCGCAAACAATTGCATTACTCACTATTGTTTGTTGTCTCGCAGGTTTCGCATTAACACTCGGCTCAGATTCCCCGCGCCGTAGGGCTGTGTGCCAACCTCCACTTTCATTGTCATCTGACAACGGTGTCAAACGTACCGAGAGGGTATGTTTGATCATCATTATCCAGACCCTGTAAAGTTCATTCGCGCCATTCACAGCCATTTTTTTTTTGTTGTTTTGCTCCCTTCTTTCACACCCTTAACCGGCTTCGCTCTGCAGCCGTTTGGCCGGTTGCACCTTCGTCGAGCATGACGCCTTTCGTTATGCTGCATGAATACCCGGATACATTGTTGTGCCGTGATTTTACGCCTTCCCCGGCCCTTGCTTTCTACTCCATCGTTTCCGGGTCGTTTTTGTACGGCTCAGGGAGGCTTAAGCAGCAGCCTAAACTGGGTGGCTTTTAGACGTAACCCGAAACGAACCTGCTGCCCGGCGGCGAAATATGTTCGAACGAGCGCCTCCGGGTAAGATCAACACTTTTCTTGTCAAGGTAAGGACTACTAAGCCTGCCATTTTCTTCTTCTCGCCTTCACTCCCGATGGCGGCTGCTATGGAATCACTACCCCTTCAAGCAGAAGAGTCTGGATGGTGAAAAATGGAGGGCAAAAAGTTGTCGTTCTCCGTGCGCGCCAATGCAATGGATGCGGTCTGCTGCCGCTGCGGTTGCGTTATTGCTATAATGAGCTTTTTATAGAGCAAACGTGACAGGAGGAAAAGTGCTCCTTAAGCTAAGGAAAGGGCCAACCGAGCAAGTGAAGTTTTAGTGGCTCGTCTTTCTGCTCTTCTCGGAAGTAGCCGTCCGTCTCGCATGCCAACGCTGCCGTTGCTAGCTTGTGTTGTGGAACGTTTGTTCGCCAGTACGGATGACCGCTCCAGACTTGGATCAAACCTTTTTTTTTAGCATGAGTTAGCGGCAAAAATTGGGGCTACCTTGAGTTTTCCTTCGGTCGATACAACTGTTCCCATAGTTTCCGTACGCGAATTTCACAGCAGTGGGATGGTTACACACACTAAAACATCCGTGCTACCTTCTTACTTCTGACTCATCAGATTTAGTGATATTCCATATCGTATAAGGCGATTGTGCGTTCCCTGCAGCGATAATCCTTACACACAACTCAACGAAGGGTAGTTTTGTCGACGTTGGAAACATTTCTAGGTAAATTAAGCGCAAACATTCGCTTGTTGTTGCTTTGGTGATACGTTTCCATTTAGCCTTGAAAATGTGACCCCATTTTTTAGCTTAGATCTGCCCGATATGCATGCCATCTAACTTAACCTAACTTTGAAATTGTTTAAATTGTTTGTTGAACTCAATTCACAACAATCAACAAACAATAATCGTTGAAACAAGTGGTCGTGTAGTGTATATGTTAGTAAACATATTGAATTTACCTGTCTTCGAAAACTAAATAGAAATAGCCTTTTTAACAAGACTTTAAACGTTGGTTATAAAATAAATACTCCTTTTTGTAAATTTAGGGTGCCCAAATAGTTAAACCAAGTTATTAGAAATTAATAATGATGTTTTCTTACAGAGCAAAACGAATGGGATTGTCATATTTTGATGTATTTACAAATCATTGATACATACATACATAAAATATTATCCAATCTCAAGATGACAAGTAGAAGGTTTTTTTTACATATTTTTACATTTTTTAGGATTTAAAAATAAGAATTTAGTCATATTTATTCCAAACTTAACGCAATTTAAGAAAGGTATATTAAAGATAATGTACTAATCTTTTGTTTGTGCGCTGGATTATTAAGTTTATTAATAATCTGCGTGAATGAATAATAATATAATGCCTATCGTAATAATATTGATTGACGTTTTTGGAGATTTACGGAAAATTAGGAAAAGATAGATAAAAACAGTAAATGTATAACTTTTGCAAAATGTTTTTTCACATCTTTGTGTATTATCAAATTTTTTAAAACCATTATTTCAATCCAACATGATCAATAACAAAAATGCGAATATAGAATCGTAACCTAATAACCTTCAGTAACCTTACTATGAACAAACTACAAAAAATATTTTTTTTATTATTATACTATTTATCATAACCCTAAAGAATGTCCTAAAAACCAAATATTATATTTTAAGTGGGTTTTACATACATAATTTAAAAAAAATCAATAAAAAAATAGGTTAAACAACTGTATTTGATTTAGTTATGTAAAAATAAGTAAGTAAATAAAACGTTTGAATTTAGATATATTTTTATTTAAATTGAACAGAAGTGAATTCGTGAATAACGGTTAAAACTCACTATCAGGAAAAATCCGTTACAACAACCTCAACAACGATTTGTAAACAGCACCCAGATGTTTCGTACATACACCCAGATTACGTACATAGTTGGGAAATGTAATCATAACCTGGTGTTTTTTCCAGCCACCACTATCTTAACCATCTATGTTCTCTTGGATCGTTGAAAAACTACACCAAGATGTGAAATAGTCTTTTTCACAATGCACACATTAACTTTTTTATCTATCTTTTCCGGATTTTCCACAAATCACGAAAATCGACAGTCCATATAGTTAAAGCAGACGGCTTAGTAAATATCCCTTACATGACATGTTAAATAAACATATCCCAACACCGACATAATACATTAATCGATCATATAACATTTCATCATTGTCATTTTTTTTATAACAGGATATCTTGCTCAACATAATGTAACTCCAACTCCTGATTTTGAAACCAATCTTTATCTATGTATCGTGAGGAGTACGCTAAAGTGATTTTTCATTGAAAACAAATCTCAATTTTTTTTTTAAACTCATTGCTTGAAACCAATTTAAATTAATAAATATTAAATAAATAAATTTTACAGGTAATTAGGGTCTTAATTTGATTGAAAATGATACTTAATAAATTATGTATAATTACGAAAACAGCAAATAATATGTATCATATTTGTACAATTCTATTCCTATTTTAAAGAGAAAAAATCTATACCTACCAACAAACGAACGATTGTTTAGAAAACAAAATTTCCAAATGTCGGACGTTCGTTCATTTTCAGGATCTGATTGAGTTTTAATGCCGTAGTCTGCCAAACAAAACTCGTTACGATAGAAAACAACAATCCGTAGCTAATCAAACTGCAGCGCTCATTACGTCGCCTTATGTCTTAGATTTATAGCATTGTTTGTGAGTATCCTTCCGGGAACTTTTGTACGCCCAGACTCATACACACACGCTTGCCAAACAACATTCCCATCCTGAGCTCTTAGCGTGATTTCAACTGAAACAAAAAGCCGACCAAAGCTGACCAAAGCTCGAACAGGAACTAATAAATTAGCCCTCCGGCAACAGTTGTTTGTTTCCCACGTCTTTTCAATTTTGCACATTTTGCACAGTAAAGTCCTTCCCGTACCAATCTGTTTGACGCAATGTTCGTGCAAAAATTCATCGAAACCGTATTATCGTCTCACCTTACCTCAACTTTTCCTGCTGTTTTGTGTTGGCCTTCCGTTATTTGTTTTTTTTTTGCTCTCCAATTTATTCTGTCCTTTTCGGTAAGCGCACTGGCAAACTTTCGATCGAAGAGGATCTGCTCATTTAGTAATCAAAGCAGAAATGAAACCAGGAGGTAAAAAGCGAAAGAAAACGAAATATACAGCTCACGAAAACTGCATTCGGAAATGTACCACTCTGCAGTGAAAAGTTTTTCCAAGCCAAGCAGGGACTTTGCGTGTCGGGAGTTTGGAACGCTGTGGCACGAGAACGGCAGTGGGCGGACCGATTCTAGCCGTTACTCAGCAGTTCCCGCATCAAGAACGGAGGGATTTCAATCAGAAAGTTTGAACTATAAATTAGCAACGGGAACGGGTTTGCTTAGCCGGGCGCACATCGTGCAATTCCCTGCATCCCTTGCCGGCAAAGATGTACACATAATTGATGAGAAAAATAAAGATCAGTGTATCGGAAATTATTTAACGGCCAGCGGAGTTTGAGCATTCGTGACCTATTTCAATCGTTAGGTTTCCTGCAGTACTCCCGGGAACAAGTGCACCAAGTAGTGTAGATTGAGCGTGCTAAAAGTTTCACGCAAACGCTACGGAGATTGAGATTTGAGGCATGCCAGTGTTGAAGAAACCAATCGGAATGGTTAACTTGCAGAGAGATTGAGGAATCAATTGACGAGATTTTATAATTTATATTGTTTTACATTTATATTTTGTTGAATTCGTTATTTTAACTTTTCATATATTACAAAACACGCTGTAGTATTCAATGTTTGGCAAATAGGTTTGGCAAAATGTTAAACTGCTTCTCAGGTTTTGAAGCATTTACCCCACGTTTATAGACATTTTAAGCCATTTTGTGAATATTTGACCCTTCATTTCATTCAACAATAGTAGGAAAACAGACAAACATTTTTGAGAAACATACATTTTGATACATGAAACTTAATCCTCAAATCATAGATTATTTTATTGAGATTACGTTTAACAATAGCAAACGCCTCCTTTGACCATGAACCATCGACGCAGAAAAAAAGACTTGTCCAGAGCAGCAACAATGCTCAAATATAAATAAAAACCATGCCAATCAGTTGATTGAGTAGCATGAAATAGCTTTTCCATAAGTTTCCGTAAGTGATTGATTCACGTCGGTACGTCCAACCGTTAGCTTTCACGTCCACAAGGAAGCCGACGTGATTCCACTACCGCTGCATAAAAGGGAGAGAAAAAATCCTCAAAATAAAAAAAGACATGGACCGAACGAAAAGCAAAGCTTTCGAATAGCTACAACATAACAGCTATTGAATGGCGGGAGCTTCTCATCTACGACTTCAACACGGTGCCGGTTCGCGTTATGTTAAGAGGTGCCGCAGACATGAAAGAAGCTCAGCAACGGTGCCGGTGGTTGCCGGCCGTAGATAAGATTGAAATAATTGTATTTGCCTAGAAAGCAATCCGCTAGCTCAAGGTCGCGCATGCCGACGAACTCGAATGGTGCTCACGGATCCATCATGGCTTTGGCAAACGAAGGACACTAAGTCCTGCCACGCTTGTTCGTGCATGCGTGCGGATAGATAGATGTGAAAGTGTATGTGCTTATACAAAACACAATTGTGTACTTAAGTGATTACTTAAGTGACCAGTGAGGGAACAAATACCAAACGAAGACGGTGTCTTGTTTAACTTGTCTTTGGGCTCAGCTCGGGCAATTTTCCTAGCCCCGAAAGGTAATTTGTCTGTACAACGAGCCAAGGGACACATTCTTAATTACTTGTCGGCAAAAGACCTTCACTAGGACTATCACTAGACTATGGAAAAGAGATTATGGCGCTTTATAGCAAAATCGGTGAACGGTCATGTATTTTTTACAAGTAGATGACTTAGAATACGGCTTTTCTGTGGCTGCATTATCTACTGAACTACATGACAACCTCTATTACTCTTTTAAATATATGTCATAATCATGTCCTAATGCATTATATATTGTTTGTTTGAAATGCAATTTTTCGGTTCGTTTCGTAGCAACAAAAACCTGACAATTCAAAACGAGAACTTTTTTCTCTTACTAGAGCTTTTATCGAGGGCAATAGTGATCCATTGGTTGAAGGAGATGTATTAGTAACATTCATTTTTGTTTATATTGATTACTATTTTATAATTGATATATATTAATTCGCTTTAGATCTAATGTCTGCTTAGTTCGTTAGCTCAAATTCATGCTCTACAGTGAACAGTGAAAATAGTAAACAGGAAAGGCTCGGATTTCCGTCAGGTGGCATTACTTTTTATTTTTTTAGTTTTTTAAAGTGTAAACTTATTATGCGGCCACTATTACAGCTCTTTTTTGCAATTATCAATATATTTTTGGGTTTTTTTTTCAAACTTGACAAAAAAATCAGCATATTTTAACAGTAGTGGCCACGTGGCTATTAATATACCAACATACAAGCATTTTTTTAGTAAAACGTTTATGTATAAACCATAATGTATGATTTAGCAAGATGTATGCTCTATCCTTCAAAAGATGTATGCTATTCCTAGTCAATCAAAGAGACTCGAATTACTTATTCAGAATTAGTTTCGCATTAAATACTCAAGATTGCAGAAATTAAAAAACAACAACAACATTTTAATTAACTGTTTTAGGGGAATTAGGGAACACTTATTGAATTCAACATTATTAGCTACATTTTGATAGTTTAACACTTTTCCAACAGTATGATGGTGCTGATACAGTATATTCGCTGTTCTATTTGTATAGTACGATAGAAATGTGAAGTAACAGTCATTTATAAAATTCATGATAAAGTGAATTTATTTTGCTTAATATGTTAAAAGATCTTTCAAAGACTAATATTTTGCTGTAATTAGTTTCAAACAAAATCATAACCAATAAAATTAGAATAAAAAATGCGATGTTAAATGCTGTAAACATTTAGCGTAATTTGGGGCAAGTGTGCCATCGGGGCAAGAGTGTAACCAAACATTTTTTCTATAGAAACTTTAGTAATACAGTTGGTTGCGTTCCAATGAATAGGTATATTGTGGCGAATTTCATTTAGATCAATCGATTTTCCCCATTGTTTTGAACTGATTTATGTTGAGTTTCAAAATTGAGCCGAATATTATATTTTTTTAATCCAACCAAATAAACTCTAAAAAATCATGGGAACAATCAACCGAAAAAATATTTACACCACCGTAAAGCTAAGAAAACGAGCAATTATTTGTGCGGTTTGTTGAAAAAAAAATCTTTATCTCACTGAAAAATCCAATTTCAAAAAAGTTACAACTTTTGGGGCAAGAGAGACATCTCTATCTGGGGCAAGTGTGCCACCATCTTTCATAGCGCGAGCTGTCAAAAATGTAAACATTGTTGTAGTGTGCAGTGATATGGTCCACTATTATGAGCGGATTCCGCTCCGGAAAAACAGACCAGTAAAAAACATATTCCGATACAGTTTGTGATGAAAAACGGTTCATTGGTAACTCAAGACATGTAGGAATACATATTCTAGTGCCACAAACGTAACAATTTCCAACTATCTAAGAAATACGTTTATTTTAACCAGGTGGCCGTCTTGCCCCATACGAGTGACACTCTTGCCCCGTAGCCTAAAAACAACGTCTTTTTGAAACAATGCTTAAGATGGCACACTTGCCCCAAATTCCGAAACATCTGAATTCCTTTCACCGATGACCATTTTTGATCCATTTTGGCAAAATCGCGAGACTGTGAATGGGTTTTATACCTTTCTAAAACACTCTTTACCCCGAAAATCAAAGCATTACTTTTTTAAAATATTGTCGTTGAAAGATGCACCTTTCATTTACCTAAATGTGAATGATTTGAAACATTTTTCGAGTTTCAAAATTTATTTCTTGCAATTCAAGGGGTTTAAAAGTCTTTGTTTTGTCTTTCTTAATGTAATGAATTGAACTATAAAGCAAAGATACGACGGGCATTGAAATCGAGAAAAAAAATCATCCCGGTATGCTCCCACTGTGCACTAATGTTTAATTCATTTGTTATACGCAAAAATGGCGGTCTCGTGGGTTTTAGATGAGCGCAGAGTGTGCGTCAAAAATGATTAAGATTTATGATTGTTATTTTACCAATTACCGAAAATATTATTCTTTCATTCTATGCTAAAAAATAATATCGCCAAACCAGATCATATAGCTCGAGGTTCAGCCCAAAGAAGGCGGATAAATAAGAAATAGTGTGGGAAATCTAGGACTGATCGCACCCATAATTATCGAATGCCCGAAATCTCCCGATCGTGATATAAGCTAACGATAGTAACGACCTACGTAGGAAGTTCAAATTGCACATTATTTCTCTGACAAATTAATTCTTCACAAGCATTTAAGGATTAGTTGTGTGTTGTCGTATTTTGTTGTGACACATGCTGTTTCTCATGGCTATCCGTAAATACGTCGTGTCTTACGCCATTAACTGCTGAGCGTTTAACACTCAGAGTATATCAAGAGGATTCTTGGCTGAGATATACATTTTTAGACAAATGTAAAATCCAATTAGAAAGAAAGAAATATCATATTTCTTATTTACATTGTAACCAGAATGCTAAACGTCCTCATTGCGTAAGATAGAAAAAACGTGTTTGATTGCCCAATGAAGTCTCATGACACCAAAACCATCAATTGTAGCCTAAACATTCCACCACCATTCCACCAAACCTGTTAATTCTATCTACCGGTATCCGGATGGCGGATGGCTCACCCTGTGGGTCGTAAATAGATATGCTTGATCGAGGTTTTGAAAATTGATTTCCGTTCGCCGGTTCGGACCCACCCAACCTCGCTAACCGCGACAGGAACGCAACGATACGGGGCCTGAATTTTTAATATGTAATGAAATATAAAATTTATTAGAGAACGAGTATCAGCTTATAAAGTGCGCTATTTCACGAGCATTGAAAGCATTCCATGCCTCTTTCCCACACCCCCCAAACGACTTACATTGCGCTCCCGCCTAATTGAAAGCTGTAAACTTACACGATGGATATTTTCCCCCGAGGGTTGTGCACACAACTGGGCGGGTAAAAGCGATGGTTATTTTACATTCTGGCAAACACGCTCGCACGATCTAACTTTGTGCGTAACTCACGGTTGTTTAATCTTTTTCCCCATTTTATTTATGTAGATTATTTTGCACATCGAAACCATTACCTTGGCCCAACCCACCACTTCAGTACTAGGCAGAACTCTGTACCACACCGTCAATTAACACGTTATTGACATTACGCCGCGTACTGGCTGTGTTTGAATGTTCTCTCATCACAAGCCTCAACGATCAACAAGTGTACAAATCGTGTTTCGACTTTATCTTGCAAACATACCAGTAATCAAACGGGGCCTGCCTTTTTGCTTGCTTTCCCTTGACACTCGACTGACTCGAGCTAAGGTCCCACAGTAAGTCGGAGGGTCAGAGTTTGTATTTCTCTTCAATATTTTCTCTTTCTCTCACATACGCTCATAGGCTCACTCCTCTCGTGTACTCTTTCCCCTACCCTCTCTCTCTCTCTCTATCTCTCTCTCTCTCTCTCTCTCTCTCTCTCTCTCTCTCTCTCTCTCTCTCTCTCTCTGTTTTTCACACGGAAGGACCTTGTTCGAGGGCTATAGGGCGTAACCTGTCTTTTGAATATTTTTGCTCATTAGCAAATGCGCAAATTTCCCATCCATCAGCGAACTCTGCACGATGGCTCTGTTGTCTTGAATTAAGATATTTGCTCAACGTTGACGCCTAAGGAAGCGCCGCGTCTGGTGCCTTACCTGGCGCCCTGTGTCCGAACCAACACCTACTGTGCAGGCGACCGGGTGCCTCCGTGCCATAATCACCGTTTTGCATTCTAATAGGCTCAACTTTCATACCTGCTTTTGATATTATCAGACGCTCTCGCCACGCGTAGTAGCTACAGCGCGCGGTAATGCGCGGTATTAAAGGGAAAGAATGTTAGACGAAGAAACCCCATTTGCATTACATTACGCAGGGCGCGCGAAAGCGGCCTATTTATTATTAAACATTCCCGTTTTCGCCTTCCCATTTCTGCGCCGCGCACCGTCCCTAACTACGGTGAAAAAGTGGGAGTGCGAAAATTAGAACGACCCCGTAATAACTGCGCCGACTAGAGATGGCCACCCACGGGGCGGGAAAAGTCGAAGGAGTGGTTGGAAAGGTTTTTTTTGCAAGGCAAGCGAGTTGGTTAGGTTGTTTAGTATCGGGAGTTGCTTGATTGAGTTAGGTGAAGGATGGAAGATTTTTTTACAAAGACACACACACACACACACACACACACCTACAAACGTCGCCAAAAATATCCGGTACAAACCGTACCAAACCTTCCTGTGCACGGGGTTCGCATCGATGAGAGAATTCATTTAGATTCGAAACAGGTACTTGGCAGTCTCCGAAAGGGCTTGAAGCTTTCGCCAGCATTCCATCATCCGCGGGGCTCGAGCCAACGGCGAGTCAACAGTAACGAGC
>AXCO02010812.1:0-12739 GCA_000473525.2 Anopheles melas
GTGTGTGTGTGAGTTTTATCCCTTTTCTTCGCATTTTTGTATAACTTCAAATCATGTGGTAGGCGTTTGGGGAATACTTACCGGTTGAATTGATGCAAATTGAAAGGTTTCAGCTGAATGGGATGAAACATGGGAAGGAGGAAGGATATTTGGTGTTGTTTATGTATAAATGTATGTTTTGTGAAGCATTAATACCTTCACACCTATTCAGGACGATTTATTTGACTATCAAGATTGAGGAAAAGCAGCTTAGCCATGTATTAGGAAGGATTTGCGTGAAATAACATAGTTCGGAGAGGAAAAAGATTACAATAAAATCCTCTATTTATGGAGAAGAGATTTCAATATATCATTTTTTGTAATTTTACACTAACAACGATACATTGGAATATTTAATTGCTGCTCTATCTCATCCATTTCCGACATTCAATTACCTCAGCAGCAACAGTCCTCTCTGTTGTTGCATGTGCAAACGCCGATAAGCAAAAATGCTTCCGCGTCACTGGGGGGGGGGAAAAAAGTACGTCGATCGTTAAAGAGCAGCAAAACCACTAGAGTAGCGTCATAAAAATCCACCCCAGCACAAATAAAACAAAGCACCAAACCAAAACCGAAACCGACAAAAACCGAACACCATACGCCTAACTTTCGATTGTCTCATAAATATTAATGACAGTATCAGAGATGCAAACTGTCCAGCTGGGGTCAGAGCGGCAGGATCGAAACGGGGGTGGCAAACTTTTCCCTTTTTGCCGTGCCCTAGCCCTAGATGGATTGAAGCTTGGAAGCGACAAAGCAGAGAGCAAGAAGAAGGCCAAAAAACCAAAAAACCCACAAACCACCTTGTCACGACCATCAGCAATCCTCCCCCTTCGTAACGGGTGGGAGAAAAATCGTCCCTGCCCAGGTTTACTGGTGCGGTTGAATAATTGATTAAAATTTATCGTGAAATTCAATATCGGACATTATCGAGTCTATTACTTTGTGCGCTTCCGGTGAACAGATTGCTTGATTTACTTCCCTTTGCCTTCCCTTTGCACTGTACCCAGCTCAAGCGCAATGGCAAGAGAGTACTAGTAGAGAAACTTTTTAAGCCTACATTTCTACTCCTCCAAACTCCCGGCGCTTGACGCATAACGTGCCAGGAAAAGACGGCCCGACCACCACAGTGGAACTTTTCCACAACTACTCTACCATTTTATGGACCGTTTTTTTTTGGTCCTTTTCATTCCCCATTGTCGACACTCATTTGCCATTTTGGTTTTGTTTATTCTTTGCGCCCCGAACGATTCGGCTTTTACCACTGCCCGGCAAAATGGCAAATGACAAGACGGCAATCTATACACACAAAGCCCCATCAGCCCAAGACTTGAGTGGTGGGTAAAACTACCAACCAAAGCTGGGAAACGATGGGATGAAGGCTAGTGAAGAGGTAAAAGTTGCTCGCCCCACCATTCCTCTAAGATTCGAACTTTATTTTCCACAATACCACAAAATATGCCGGGATCCGCCCAGAAAAAGGCTGAGAATAGCCCATCACCTCGAAAGGAAAATACGGCACACGGTAAAAGAGAAAACAATTACGTGATAATAAAAATTTATATTTGCATTTCAGCCTGCTTCTGGCGAAGTGGTGAGAAGCACTGAAAGGTCTAATAGTGTCACAAATCAACCTACAGCAGCAACAAAAATGCGATTTTTACCCTTTTCTGCAGCTAAAGTTTATCCTTTTTTGATGAAAAGAAGCAAGATGAAAGCAAACACTCTCGCAAGCCCATGCTACGAACTCTGCTCGTCTCTTTAACTCCATCTAACCATAAACTTCCAGTCCCGTTTTGTTTATGAAAGAGTTTTGCGCCCTTATTTCTCTACCCACGCCAACGCTAACGAACGAAATTGTTTAGGTGACACTGGCACCAGTTTGGCAACCAAGACGCACCCGAAACCATGCCTTCGATAATGCTAATGATTTATGAGCGCCATTTTTGCAACAGCCACGCTGATTGCATTCAGTTTAGCTGGGCCGCACCGTCGCTGTCGACGAAAAGAAGGCGCCTAAAAGTATGCAATCGCAGTACTAATTTTACCATTTAAATGCATAACAATAGAGGCCCGGCCCCGCAACCGGACGTTGCTCGTTGTGGTCCTGTAGGAGTGAGGGGGTGAGCCACAAAACAGGAACGGCCTGAACTTTTGACGCCTTACAATAGCCTTCATCGGCGTAAGGTTTATGTCGACAGGGCGGGCGAACCAAGCGGACAGCGTTAAGTTTAGTACACAGCCGTGATACAGCGTGTGGTTCAGCCTATCGCGCCCGTATCGCGGTGGCATTAAAAATGGTTCCAAATTAAGTGTAAACAATGGGCCTGGTGAAATTTATTTACAACCCCATGCTCTATTAAAACGTCGTTTGCATGTGCCGCGCTCTAAACGCCTCTAAATCGGAAACGGTTGGGCCCGCCCGAGTGAGTGTTATGTCGACTACTTTTTTTTAACTACCTTCTTATCTACTTCTTGTTACTCTCACTAGTCGTTATTTATGGTGTTTTTTTTTTCTACAAACCAAACAAACTGTTCCGATTGCACTGATAAGGCAGCGCTGGCAGATATTGGCGAAAGGTAGAAAGTGCCCGCGGGCCTCTGAAGTCACCTTAAGCTGGGTGTGGGTTTAAGGGTGTTTGGTTTGATTTGCAGTATAAGCTGCCCCTTCGCTGACCACGCGAAGAGGCTGTTAAACATTATAATAAATGTTTTAAACACCAAATTATAATGCCTTTTGTATAGCGCTTGTAACAGTTTATGGGCCTGCAGCTAATTATTTGTTATCGCTCCGTTCATCATTCACAAAACAAGCTTCCTACCGCAAAACAGCTTCTCACCCTACATTGTACGATATTCTAATCAAACACACACATTTGTTTATCAACTCCCTCCTTTTCAATAATGTAACACCTTCCCCGCGAGCGATTAGCGAGACGCCCAGCCACCATCTATTGCAATGTCAAAGCAGAGCGCGATAGCGTAACTGCTAGAATGGTTGATTTATTGCGACTGCTCAATAGCAATGACTTTGCTGATACAATTGATAATCAATCAACGAACATCGGACAACTGGCTGATTACCACACACACACACACACACACACACACACCCTGCCCTTTACGAAGTCACCGACAGTGTGCCCGCATGCTGCCCGAACACCTTCAGCAGCTCGAACGTCTGCGAGGTAACGCGCGCCAGCTCGGCCGCGGGCAGATCGAACCCTTGCGATCCACCGCCCGTCAGCTCGAGCGTGTACGAGTACGGCACGCCCAGGCTGTACGCGTAGTCGTCCGTCGCCCCGGAAGCCGTGTACAGAATGTCGGCCGAATTGCCGACCTCGTACTCGGGCCCTCCAACCGCCACCAGTGCATCGCGTGCCCGTTCGCCCAACCGCTGCAGATCGTCCTCGTTCGGTGCGTGCAGGAAATCGTAACCCCACGGCCACAGAATCATCTCACCGTACGTGTGCACCGCCAGATACATGCGAATGGCGGCCTTATACTGATCCATCAGTCCGATCAGTGCTTTGGTTTCGTTTTCTGAGGAAGCGGCATGGCCGGCAAAGTTGTTCGTACACTCGCTCGTCGTACGATCCCACTGGAAGGGGAAGTTGCGGTTCAGGTCCACGCCGTAGCATAGTACATTGCCCGGCGAGCGGTTCTTGCGCCACAGACGGTTCTGCTCGTGGGTGTAGACGTACCCGTCCGGGTTGGCAACCGGCACGATGACGTAGTCCGTGTTGGACAGCTGCTCGGCGTACTGGTCCGAATGTTCCACAAACTCGTGGATCATGTACATGACCGACATCACGCCGGCCCATTCTCTGAAGTTGAAGATACAACCGAGAGAGAGAGAGAGAGAGAGGGATAGAGAGAGAAGGGGAAATTAAGCATTTGTTTGGACACTGTTGACAAGCTCTCACCGTACCTGGCATGAATACCTCCATCCATAAACACAATCGGACGAGTCTGATCGACTGCACCCCTGGTCGAGATTGTGATGGCCTTGATAGGGCGATCCTCATGCGTACGACCGATCTCCGAGACGCGCACCAGCCCATTGTACGCCACCGCCAGCTCGTCCAGATACTCGTAGATCTCGTCCAGCGTCCAGAAGTGCTCGAAATTAACAGTGGCACGCGAATTCGAGTCACGCCTCAGCCGCCGACCGTGCTCCACATTACGCCGCTGCTCTCGATTCAGCAACCTGCAAGAAGCGGTCCATTGCAATACACCACCAACAGCAACACCTTCACGATCGCCCGGCGCGCTACTTACTCCTGCACATCCTCCGCCACCAGATCGTACTCGATGTCGTGCTGCTCCAGGAACTCTTCCACCCGCTTGTGATCCTCCCTGGTCACCATGATGCGTGCGCTACGGCCCACCTTCGGTGCATCCCAAAAGTCCACCTCAATCTCCTGCCCATTGCGCCACTTGAGCAGCACCGACAGCTGCTCTGCCGTGTCCGGGCGCACGTTGTACAGCTCGAACCTGCCGAAAAACGAATCGAAACAACAACAGAACAGTTAAAGACGACACAAATGTGATCGCCCAAGCAAGGCACTCCTCCCATTCCACACGCACTCATGATAAGAACCGGCTTTGGCGAATGCCAAGGCCAGCAAACAGCCGGTCACGAATGTTAGCCGCTTCATTGCTTCGCTCATCCACTGCCAAACGACAACTGGATCTGGTGCTCGGGAATCGGTGCCCGTTCGGTTCCCCTCATTGGACATTGGCTTATCTCTCGCACAATCATTATCTTACGCGTTCGCTGCTAGCGTCACCGCGTGCCGTCGCGGGCAGAACATAAGTGAAATAAATATATCACAACTGGAGAGCTCGCTCAATCGCTCGCCAAACACCGGGTGGTGCTCATTCTCGCTGGCCAAGCAGTAGGATCAATATGCGGACGGCCCGATGCGTTCGGCTGGTTTCGGCCGAACGGGTGGGGAGAGACTCATTTATCTAGATTCAACCTTATCGGACGCATTGTTATTGCTTCTTGATTCGATTCGTTCGAGTTCGGGGAGGGGTTTTGTGGATCAGTTTTTGTGTTTTTTTTTGCACGAGCATCGCCTATATACGAGCATCTCTCAGTTTATTTATTGCGATATTCAAATTCGATAGCGATTACGTGTGCGGAATGTGTTTTTAAAGAGCGGCGAACGGTTCGTGGACCTCCACCCACTGATGTCTCTTATGTGTCTCTCTCTCTCTCGCTTGGTTCTACGGACGCTTGCTAATCTTCAGGCTGCCGGCGTGCATGCCAAACACCTTCATCATCTCGAACGTTTCCGCCGCAATCGGCTCAATCTGGTCCGGCTCAATGATGAAGCCATAGCCACGGTTTCCGCACGACAGCTCCAGCGTGTAAGCGTACTGGACACCGTACGCACCGTAGATGAAATCGTCACTACCGGTGGCGAGATACAGAAAACCCGATGCCTGCCCAACGATGTACTCGGGATCGCCAACGATCTTGACCGCTTCGGCCGCCTCCGTGCCGAGAGCGTGAAGTTCGGCCGCATTCGGAACGGGTTGGTAGGAGAACCCGTACGGGTAGAGGATGTATTCGCCGCAGCTGTGCAGCGTTAGGTACATCTTGATGCTGCGCGAGAACTGGGACATCAGTAGCATGAGCGCTTGGGTTTCCTTCTCCGAGCCGGGCGTACGGCCAGCGTATCCATCCGTGCAGGACTGTGGAGGTAATACAAAATGTGCTCGGATCAGATCCTTGTTTGGATATTGAACATTGCAGGCTAACTTACATGCGAAGTGTAGTCCCAACGGAGCGGGAAATTGCGGTTCACATCCGTACCAACGCACATCACATTGCCAGCAAAACGGTTCTTGCGCCACAGACGGTTCTGGAATTTAACAGCATCATTCATTAGGTTCAAGAAGATCCCCATCTAACCAATCTCCATCCCAAACTCACCGCCTCGTACGAGTACACATATCCATCCGGGTTAGCCACCGGCACAATGATCCAATCCGTATTGTACAGCAGATCCTCATTCTTGTCCGCACTCTCCACCAGCTGGTTGATCAGATACAGCGCCGACATGTGCGAGGCCCACTCGCGCGCATGCATCGACCAGCACGACCGGGCGCGTCTGATTGATACACTCATCTCTTGAGACCGTAAGCGCCAGTATCGAACGGTTCTCGTACGTCTGCCCGATCTTCAGCACGCGTACCAGATTCGGGTACTGGCGCTCCATCCGATCCATATAGCGATAGATCTCGTCCAGCGTCCAGAAGTGCTCGAAATCGATCGCATCCTCATCGAGCTCACCCTGGGTGCTGTTCGGCTTCTGCGGGACCTTCTGGGGCTGGCGGCGCTTGCTCAGGATGTGCAGGTTGCGCTTTTCCTGCTCGTGCTCGAGCAGTGACTGTACGTTCTCCTCTACCATTCGAGCTGCACATCGTTCAGCATGGCCTCGAAGTATTCCTGCAGATCGGGCTACACCATAACAATAACGCTGTCGTTCAGTGTGCCGTAGCTCCAGAAGTCGAACTTCCCGTCGGCGTACCAGTTGTGTAGCTCTTCCGCCTGTTCGTCATCCTCGACGAACAGTGAGTAGAGCTTGTAACTGTTAGGAGGGATTGTGAATTGATGAAATAGAACAATCCTTCTATTGTTCTATAATAGAACAATGCCTACTTTTTGAACTTTTGCTGCTCCGCCCGGCAAACGGTGCCGACGGTGAACAGAAACACCACCACCGCGAGTAGCTTCATTGTGGCAGCGGGAGTTGCAGGTGTCTGACTGACACGGTTGCAGCGCAACCCACAGCCATATAAACTGGATGCGGTTCTTGCACACAGACAACATCTCACGTTGACTTCAAAACCTGATCACCAATTTCACTAATTGGGAAGCGTCGTGATAGTATCAGGAACTGGGTGGCGCACGCGTGCGCCCGATTGTATCGATAGCAGTATATTAAATAATAGATAACTAACTGTTACAATTACCATAACGCTATTGAGCTCTGTAGCAGTGCATGTCATCTCTTTCTCTCACTCTTTCTCTTGATCGAGATGTAACCGTCTTCCAAGAAAT
This sequence comes from Anopheles melas, assembly GCA_000473525.2. Classification (NCBI taxonomy): domain Eukaryota; kingdom Metazoa; phylum Arthropoda; class Insecta; order Diptera; family Culicidae; genus Anopheles; species Anopheles melas. Next base: position 7,118 of record AXCO02010812.1, read on the forward strand.
AAGAACATCTCAAACATGCAGTTACAGTTTGTTTTTTGTAAAAAAAAAACTTTAATTATATTAAAATTGTCCTCGACGCTTACGCATTGTTCGCCATGGTGCGATAGATCTGGAAGGTTTGGGTCGCCACAGCCATAATTTCCGTGGCAGGCAGATCGAACCCATTGCGGCCACCGCCCGTCAGCTCGAGCGTGTACGCGTACCGCGCGCCAATCACACCGGCCACATAATCATCGCTGCATCCGTTGGCCGTGTACAGAATTTCCGCACTGTTGCCCACCACGTACCGGGGGCCACCGACGGCCGTGATTGCATCGCGCGCCTGCTCACCCAGCGCAATGTGGGCGGCCTGGTTCGTTACCGGCACGAACGGCCACGAGTGTCCGTACGGGTACAGGATCATATCGCCGTACGTGTGCACCGCCAGATAGACAGCAATGTTCGATCCGTACTGCTTCAGCACCCGATCGAGGGCTTGCGTTTCCAGCTCGGAGAAGGCGGTCGTTCCGGCGTACGAGTCGGAGCAGGCCTGCAAGATCAGTACGGAAAAGAAGTCATGATTCAGTTCTGTGCGAAGCAAGAGGAGTCACAGAAGCACTCACATTGCTGCTAAACACCCACAGATAGTCCCAGTTGCGGTTCAGATCAATACCGGTACAGAGGATCGTGGCTGGGAAGCGGTTCTTGCGCCACATGCGGTTGTCGGTGTGCGAGAACTCATAGCCATCCGGGTTGGCGACGGGAATGATCACCCAGTCCTTGTTCAGCATATCGGCGTAGCTGCTCGAATGTTCCACCAGCTCGTGGATCAAGTAGAGCACGGACATTACACCGGCCCATTCACTAGAGAAAAAAAAGATCATTCAAGATCCCTTTTCTGCGTGCAAGTCTTCAAGGTCTTACCGTGCATGGATACCACCGTCGATGAAGACAACCGGCTTCGATCCAGCCACACCATTATTGGTCGAGATCGTGATCGACCTGATCGGACGGCCCTCATGAGTGGTACCAATCGTGGCGACGCGCACCAGATTCGGGTACGTCTGGGCAAGCTCGTCCAGGTACGCGTTAACCTCCGCATTCGTCCAGAAGTGCTCGAAATCGACCGTAGCCCGACCGGATGCTGCCTTGCGACGGCGGTACTCCTGATCGTACTTGCGCTCTGCCTCGATCGTGCTGTATTTTGAGCAACAAAACTCATCTTAATGTCGACCGAATTCCTAGTATCATCACCAGCAACAGCACACTTACGCTTCCACATCCTCAATGATGCGCTCGTAGCTGAACGCGTTCAGGTTCAGAAACCGCTCGAACGCTTCCTGCAGGCTCGGATGGATCATCACACGGTAGCCGGCACGGTCCCAGAAATCGACCCCGCGCACATCCTGCCAGCGCTTCAGCACGTTGTGCTTCTCCACCGTGTCCACGCGGATGCTGTAGACTTTGTAGCTGGAATTGGATTGATTTTTCACGCATCAATTTCCGGCTCTTTTCGGACACACTTTGTCTGGTGAAAGAACACTCACTCTCGGTAGGACACCTGTTCGGCGAAGGCGCTCTGGCCAAACACGGCCAGCGCTAGGAGCACAACCACGGCAGCACAGTACTTCATTGTTAGCTAATCCTGCAACAGTGACCCGTACAAAGATGAAGGCGACTAACCAGTGGCGGTACAATTTATACCTTTCTTCCGCTATCGAGCTGAAGGCAGTTAATCTCATCCCATAAAAAAAACGGGACGGGTATGACGCGCGAGTAAAACTCAAAATTTCCAACCCCCAGTGTGTAATGATGTGCGGTTTAATGATTTCACGACTTTGAACGCACACGAAACTCTTGTCATTGCGATATTGCGTTTGATTGACGATCACGTACGATTAGATAACGAATGTCTGCAGAACACACAGACTGCGTGTTGTCCATGGACAGCTTTACTTAATCTACTAACCGGAATTGATTACTGAAATTGGATGAACAGTGAACCAAACCCTGGAGTATTGAGATCCCGAGTATTTATTGAGTGACGTGACAAACATTGACTGGTTCACGCCTATCGTGAATGGCTTGATCTTATCTAGTTCGAGAGCGATACGATCTTTCTAAAGATATGCATACTGTCTGAGAGGGGCCACTTTGTTTCATGCATGGAAATTCAAAGAATTCACACATGATATTGCATAATGAAATTATTATGTATTATGTATTATGTATTATGAAAAGCCGGTCTCGTGGTACAGTCGTCAACTCGTATGACTTAACTACATGCCCGTCATGGGTTCAAGCCCCAAATAGACCGTGCGGCCATACGTAGGACTTGACTGACTATCCTGCTATGGGGGGTAACCCATAAGTCACTGAAAGCCAAGCCCACAAGTGGTACAGGTAGGCAGGCCTTGACCGACAACGGTTGTTGAGCCAAAAAGAAGAAGATTGTATTATGAAAAACTAACGAAAGCGCAATAGGCTTAAACAAAACACAAACTCTCATTAATCCCTTTTTAGATATGCTTTGGCTAATGTGCTTGATTAGTTTTTGTTTTCAAACCATTCCGTAACTCATCGTGATTGTTTACTTTTCCCCCACCTGCCTTAACCACTCCATAATTGCTCCAATTTCTTAAGTACGCTTATCGCACTGCCCTATCAACAGCTAATTCTATGCTCGGCGATAACCGAACCATGATGCAGGTGTAGATCGCAATGCCCTGATACTGATGGCGCTTGTCATCGATAACAGGTACATGTGTGAAAACTTACAACTTCTGGGGCCACGGCGGGTGTTTGGGAGATGGAAATGAAGCAATATTTGAAAAGTTTTATGTCGACAGACAGGGTCTGGCACGCGACTTGCTCACGACGGGTTCAGGATGTGAGCATGCAGAAAAATGAGGCAAATGTTGGTAAGCAAATTCTACGAACTGGGTCGAGAGTTTCGATGTGATACTGATAGCAGCACAGAGGTGATCATTCTAATGAACTTTTGCACATTTGTTAGAATAGAGAAGTAGAATGAAGCAGTGCGTAATAAAAATGAACCTCCTCTTTATGATAACATGCTTACCACTGTAAACTGGGCTGAAATAGATTAGATCGTGCACGTCTTGCTAATTAACTAATTACCTAATTCTCTAATCGCTAGAAATGTAGCTGTAAATGCTATCTTTCAAATGTTTGAATATATTTAATGCAAGTTTCATATTTAATTTAACAATCATTTCAATCATCACTTAAACGGATTTTTTTAACGATAGGGCGAGAAACAGAGAGATAGAACGAGATAGAGAAAAGGAAAGAGAAAGTGAGAGAGAAAGAGAGAGAGAGAGAGAGAGAGAGAGAGAGAGAGAGAGAGAGAGGAGTAAAGAGAGATAGAAAGAGAGATAAAGAAACAGAGAGAAAGAGAGAGAAAGAGAGAGAAAGCGCGAAAGAGAGAGAGAGAAAAAAGCAACAATACATAAGACTAGTTTCACAAGAAAAAGAAAAATAGTGTCTTAAGAAACTGAACCTTCACGACCATCCTACATCCGAACGAAGCCAGAGGAGTCAAACTTACAGCTCCCGATCCCTAGAGCAAAAATAAATTGCGCCATTTTGCTTCTATACGGTTTTCTATGCGCCATTTTGCTTCTATGCAGTTCTGCGTGAATAAGCACTAATAATAGATTCAGTAAAAACAAGTTTTGAAAAATCAAACCTTATTTTGTTAAAGTATTATTAAGTCAAAATCGTTCCATGCATACGTTTATTTTTATCGTTTATGTATCTGAGAACGTTTTGATTAATCAAAACGATTGGATAGCAGTTAAACTAGTAGCAACGAAGGCTAAATACGTTTTATTACATTTCACAAACGATTCCTAGCTTTCGATGAGGCAGCGCTGAGGATCAGCATTTTTATTTCACTGTTTCTATCGTACACTTCGCTGTTCACAATCAATACCTACTCGAACAATTGTCATCGGCGGTCTCTTCTAAAAGTCTATTCTTCAATCGTTTAAATAACCATGGTAGATATTAATAATAGCTCTAATATCTAAGGCAGACCGAGATCCTAGCACGTGTACTATATCTAATTAGTTGGCACAAAACTATTCAATTTTTAAAGAAACCGCCCATTAACCCATCTACAAATGGAGGAGAAGCTTCTGTTGAAATAAGTTTATTCAATTAAAATAAAAAAAGATTTAAAAGTGTTCACTGTTTGTAATGTCACTGCAATTCCAAGCATGCAATGGAAATAAATGCATTCAAATCAATTTTCATACATCGTACACATTGCCCTGCGTAGTTAAATGAGTTTGACATCGCTGTTTTAAGCAAGCAAAGAGCAAGCACTCTATTTTAAGAGCTTTTGTCACAAACAACATGCCACTCCTTGCGCCAACGAGTTGTTTACTTGCTCAACCTACTATGCCGCTCTCTTCTAAGATTACGATCGTTTGGGATTTGCAATGAAGCCTGATTAAGCCATGATTAATTTACACCAGCGTCGGGTTGTCTGGTCTGTCACTATCAACACTTCTGCTTGTTTTGTCTCATAGGACAACCTGTGGAAGCATTCCATGTGTATACCTTCACAAAAGAAGTTTGCATACACTAACCAGTCAGCAGAGGACTTCCCTATCACACAAACTATGCACCGACAATCTCCAAATAAACCTGTTATAAGACGTGTTTGTAAATTCCCAGACCCTCTTGAAAAGATTGACGATTTTCCAAGTCATCGGAAGAATCGTGCTCATTGTTACAACCCATTCGCTCCAATACAACCTCTCGAGACGTGCAATTTCCTCCTAATCGGATCGGATGTAAATAGAAGAAATCCCACCCACTTCAAGGCAAGTGAAGTGACTGATTAACCTGTAGCAAACCTGTAAAAGGTTTGCCTCGTTTGGCACGTTTACGTACGTTCACGGTACACGAAGCATAAAGCTGTAAAAGCTTATCATCCTGCAGATATGTGAAGTGTGCCAGGCTTCCACTCGAGCAGCGGTAGCAAAAGCGGCAAACAAATAAAACGAGCTCAGTAGATAACAAAAAGCCAGCTCTATCTGCTCCGAAGCTTTCCTATTTTTGTACGCCAATGCACGTGTCGGATAAGTCGATGGAGACGCCTAATGTCTCTTCGAATTGCAGTAAACTGTCATCGACTTAGTATAACGACTTTGGTCACAGATCTCTAACCCCACCCGGCAGTGAAAGTAACACACACAAACACACCGCTCACATCAATAACAACAACCCCTTTCCGTCCTCAAGGCCTACCCTTCAAGTTGTACTTGAAACGATACACGAACGCACAGCTGGATGCTACCGAAAACGTTTGCCCGCCACCTGTCGATCGACGCGTGCAACCACCTCAGTCACTCAAGGGGAGGGCCGCTCCAGTGCGTTTTTTTTTAAACCTCGCCTACTACCTACTACCCCACCCCTAGAGCCCGCTCCCAGTGGTGGTGACGGTGCTACCAAACAAGTGGCACACCAAAGTGGCCGCATTGCAAATCGCTTATCGGCAAATACCATCGGCAAACAGTTCCAACTCCCAAGGGGAGGTAGCAAGCCTCAGTTTTTAAAGTGGTCCCCGAATCGATTAGCCTTTCATTATAAAACGAAGCGCTCGACACG
>AXCO02010813.1:0-10850 GCA_000473525.2 Anopheles melas
TGTGTGTGTGTGTGTGTGTGTGTGTAGTCAAAGGGAGTTAGCATAACGGATTTCAAATCATACGACGTTATGGAAGCGTAGAGAGTTTAGCTCATCTAGCGTTAGGGCAAGCAAGCCATCAGTAGTGGGGGAAAGGATGCAGAAAGCACAAATTAGAAAAAAAAGGATTGAATGCGTCGTCACACTCGCGTCACGATTATTCCAAAAGCCATGTTGCTGAAAAACTAGAAGCTATTAGCATACGAGACGCGCACACACAGCAACGCACAGCTGGTTGACGACATAGTAGCAGCAGCAGCAGCAACACCACACAAAGCAAACAACAAACCTCATCCCAAGCAGGTCGAGCCCAGCCAGCCACACCAATACAGCCCTACGAACGAGGGGCGAGTTGCGTCGTCCAGCGCGAGAGCGCGACAGAGCAAACTGCGTTTGCGCGCGAGAGAAAGAGATGAAGAGCTTTAGAGTGAAAGAGAAAAACAGACAGAGACAGAGAGGGAGAATGAGTTCAAGGGATCGGACCGTATTAAACACAGCCTACTCTGCTGGCTGTGTTGGGTTCTGTTTTGAGCCCGCGGTTCGACCATCCAAACAAAGCGCACGACAAACGACCGAACGCGTACGACACGAACGGACACAGTGTGCGCGCGTCCGCATACAGTTGCAAGGGAAGCAAGCAAGCAAGCAAGCAAAACACGCAGCTCTTAGTTTGGGCAAGCCTTGCTCTCGGAAAGTCAACAGTAGTGACAACAAACCTGCTCGAAACGGAAGAAGATGGTCCTGCTTGTTGTTGTCGCTTAGAGAGGTGAAAGCAGTGGCGCTGTGCGTTCATAAGGCGATCTGTGGCGCACCGTGACGACGACCAAACAACAAACATCATCTGTGATATACAAGAGCGCGCGCGCGCGATCATCCCGTCCATCATCAACACCACCACCACATGCGCTCCTTTCACATCGTCCTGGTGTGTAGTGCATTCCCGCATCATCAAATTATTCCGTGTGAAATGCGAGGAAAGCAATAGAAGAAAGCAACATTGTGACTGATAGCGGAAAGAGTGGAAGAGTTATAGTTTAAAGGCCAGTTTAGTGTGGATAGCTTGTATGTGATTTTTAAATTGTTTTGAACAACGGTGTACAGTAGCAAATACTGAGCGTGTTAGTCATAATTTCGACGCTGCACATAATTATACATTTTAAGCAAAAATCTCTTAAGAGCAATCACGACCAAAGGTAAGTCCGGGAGCGCAAAGGATGGGGTAACTGGTACCACTGAAAGAGGGTGAAGGTTGTTGCGTTTAACTCTGCTAGTGACTAAACTATCCTTAGCAACAGCTCTCCAGGGGGCAATGAACAGGCGACACGGGAAGCAAGGGCATATCGGTTAAAAGGTTGTGGCGAATGTGTGCAAACCGTAAGCGCAGAATGATGCAATTAGGAAGGAAGAACACAGGCAAGACGAGCTGCGTTTTTAAGGTCTTTTCCTCCCGACGACACCAGCTGACATTGAACCGCCACGGGGGTACACAATGAGAAGGCGTCGGGGAGAATGTTACAATCTTCCGTTTCTCGGCGCGTTCAGGGCCGCAAGGCAAGCGGGTCACGATGGAGATGCATATAATCAATCAATGTTTGCGCTTGTATGTGCAATTGAATTAATAGCTCTTTGCTTATTTCTTTCGTTTTTGTCTCCCATCCCAGATAACAAACAAACCCTAGCCAAGCCATCATCACTCACGTTCATCATCACTTCATCATCGAGCGCGCCAATCGGGGCTGTTTGTGCTGCAAAGGACAACCAAATTGCAACTTTCTTCTCACCAACTGACGCAACATTTTCAACGACAATTTCTAAATACGAAAATTGAAATCCACCAGCGCAGAAGGGAGGAAAAAACACAGCTGCTCGCACGCACACAACCACCGCGTAGCGTATGCGTGGAGACCTGCTCGCCGTACCGCTGTGTGCGTGAACCGAAGGCTCGCTTCAGTGTGTGGAGACCCCGCTGTGTGCTGTCGACAAGCTGTGGAGAGTGCAAGCCAGCAGACTCGCACACACACACACCGACACTCCGAACTCTACACATCGCAGCAGCCCTGTTCGAATGTACTAGATTTCACAGCTCGGCCCCGTCCAACTCTCCACACGGGCCGTCATTGTAGAATCTAATACCGAATTGAATAGTTCTTTATTGCTGGACACTGGGGTGACGCAAAAGTGAGAGCCACAATCACGGAAGCATCCGGGTAAGTTTTGTCCCTTCTGTTTCATCATCTCCTCGCGACGGTTCTTGCTCTCGAAAATGTAAAACGGTGTGCTAGCGAAAAAGGGTTCGAAAATGGTGAAAACTTGCCGTGCGCTGCGCCGTGCAGGCAGCATGGTCACGCGGCAGCCATCTTGATTTTTTTGCTTGTGTGTGATGTGTGTGCGCGCGCGGTGTGTGCGATCGGAATGTGATGTCAGCCCTGTGAGGCCTTTAGCATATTGAGCACAGTGTGGTAGATGTGTGATCCTGTGCGTGTGTGTACCCCCGTGAAGAGTAGTTTTGGAGCAAAATGTAAGGAAAGGAAGGCAGGGTTCATATTTACATTTCACGTTCCCTGTGAATGATGTGCCGAAGAAAGTCAACAAAAGTTTGTGTGTGAAAGTTGAGGAAGAAGTTAGGAACAGGGTAGGCTGTTAGAAAGTTGAGGGAATTGGGAAATTTATTTTCGTTATTCCCAACGTGCCCGTGATGGCGATTGGGCCAAATCCACGCACTCGCCGTTTGGTTACGAGATGCAGTGAGAAGGTTCGCGAAATCATCAGGCGTCTTCTCACTCGGGTGCCTGCTCACTGTCACGGATTCGGATCCGTAACATGTTTGTGCAAGATTGAACATGTTTCATTCCGTGCGCGCGTACACATTTCAAGCCGTGGCACGCGTGTTAGGCACGACAATTTTAGCAGGGATGACGCATTTTATTCGTTGCTTCGTCTTTTTCCTCTTCCCTGCCCTACTGTTGCCATGTGAAAACGGGAAATTTTTAGAAAAAAGAAACTAATTCAAGCAGCCCATCATCATCACCAACACTACTGCACTGTCTATGTGTGGTGTGTGTAGACATTTCAGTAGCGCAATCGCTGAACGAATTTTCTCTACACAAGCTCCATCAGTGTGTGTGTGTGTGTGGTGTGTGGAACGGTGGAGCTGATGATGGTGGAGCAATGTGTGTGCGTGCGTTGGTAGAGGTTGTTTTGTGGATGTGTGTGTGTGTGTGTGTAGTATGTTTTGAAGGTAGCAATGACGAGTGGAAGAAGGTGGAGCACACCGAAGCAAAATCATCTGTTTCGATGCGCGAAACATCGCGCGAAAGAGGAAAAAATAGGGGAGGATTATGATGAGATGGGGTGAAAGAAGAAAAATTGTCGATTTGTGGGGAGCTTCACTAAGTGGAGAGTTTCACAAAATACACAGCTAGCTCGAGACGAACTTTAAGTAGATAAATAGCAAATGATTGCTGTCACTGTTGCTGTGCAACATAATTCAAATATTTTGTTTGTTGCAATTGGTCATAGAAATAGAAATGGCAGCAGCAGCTATCTTACAATGAAGCAACTAGTTTCGAAATTATCGCTTTTATTTAAATTTAACCTATACAATTGTTGAGCTGTGTTCTCTATCAAACACGCTCCCCACTATTGCAAATGTTTTAAATAGTTTGAGGGGTGTCCCTTTCACGCCCGTTTTTTGTCACAACCCCTTTCGTCGTGCCGCTTCCCGGGGAAGGAAAGGAGGCCACAAAAAACGGGAATTAATTTACATACAATTCACCCCGTGTGTTCTTCTTCCCTCGAATTTATTTCTTTTAACCCTGCGCACTCCTCCGTCCTCTCTCTCTCTCTCTCTCTCTTTTGCTCCCTTGGTGCACAATTTGCACAACAAATCAACACACCAACACATACAACAACCAGTTGTTGGGGGGGAGCGAGCAGCACTGAAAAGATGCTGATGCTGTTGGGGGGAAGTGGTAAGCTTTTCACCAGATGCTCTCTGAGTTGCTGTTGATTCTTTTGCTCATTATTTCTACCGTTCCTCAAATGGGGCAGTAGCAGCAGCAGCAAAAACCCAGAAGCTCTGCTGCAAGCACACTTTTGTGCGAGAGACGACCATTGCTTCGCGGTCGAGGTTCCGTCCAGAGCTTTCCGTCGAATGCAATAAAAGCGCATACCAAGTGCGACAACACAGCGTCACAGCTCTTTGTCATACGCACGCACACACACACACTCACTCAACGCAAATAAACAACACTCGCGCTTGGGAGGTCAAAGAGGAGGTAGCTGTGTGGTTTTTTTTGTTGCATACTTGCCTGACCGATTTTGATTACCCTTTGCATTGCACAACGCCAAATACACTGCTGTTGTGCGCATACGCATGCCTCTTTTTTTTTGTTAAAGAAAAGTATTTTTATTCTTCGTAGCAAGGCGAGCCAACCCCATCGGAGGTGGGTCACCATGGAAACGAAGAAATGTAGCGTGTATTCTTGGCCCGTGCAATAGAACGATGGAAATATGCTTGTGTTGATGGTTTAACGGCTCGCTGGACGAGGACGTTGCGATTAGTGGACGCGCGCGCCCCACCGTCATAGCTGCTTGCTTGCTGTGGATTAACGGCGCAGTAAGGTGCAAAGAAGATGGCGCGGCGTGTTGTGTCCTACTTTCTTTCCATGCGACAACCATATCACTCCGCAATGGCGTTATTCCAACAACGACAACAGGACACGGGCAGTGCTAGTGTCGACCTGACCTTGTTTGGATTCGGTGTAAAGTGCAACCCGCCGTGTGTTGTTTTCAGGTGGGGTGTAGGGTGGGTGTTCCATCTAATTAGTTCATTGCCGATTGACTCACGCGTGCGCATATTACCTTTCGGACTGGTAAAATCCCGGATGCACGCTTTTTTTGTATGTGTGCGTCACTCATATTTCCTGCTATTGCGTCAAAAGGTAGCTTTCGAACGATGGATACCCGACCATCGTCATCGTAGGGTCGAACCATCACCACCCGATATACGAGTATCACTTTTCAACCTCTTCCTTTTTTCATTGTCGCGGAGGGAAGGGTAACGGCGCGACCACGCGCTGAAAAGCTGTGTCATGCCCTTCCGAATGATGGCTCTGTCCGGGTGTTTTGTTTGATAAGGACAGAGTGAGAATGGGGGGTGGGGGGCGCTCGTTGTGTGCTGATGGTACGACCGTGTGCTGGGCGTGATACGCACCCGGCTGCGTGTAAACTCGAGAGCCCGTGGAGTCGAGTGTTCGACTGAGCCAACTCTAACTCACCAGAGGTCCAACACTTATCGCTAAGCAGCAGCAGCAGCATGGCACGACAGCTTATGTTACACATTCAGCACACTTGCTTCCATTGTGCTTCGAAATGGTACGCTGCTTCCGTCTGCTTAGAGCTGCCCTGGATGTGTGTGGGACGACGAAGACGACGATGACGACGGACCGACTTGTTGTACGTACACACGTTTCGCTCCTCCGATGGCAGTCTAAGTCGTATACGACTATAGTTGAAACTTTTGCACTGTAAGCATTGTTGAAAACGTGATCGTTTTCACGTAGCGCTTCTAACTGTATACTCTGGGTTTAGTAGGTGCATGGGGTAGAGGTGTGGTTCAGCCGAGTAACCTTGTGCTATCAGCGCATGTAACAAACACACATCTGCGGCAAAGTTACGCAGTTTGTTTGCATCTACATTACGTGAAAAGATTTTAATACTCCCCATGGGATGTGGAATGGTTGCAAACCAAAACTGACGCACACCTCCTGAAGCTGATCGCTGATAAGCCGAAGCGGTGCGATAGCAAGATGTTGTTGGAAACGGTTACGTTTCGAGGAGTAATCGTGTCATCCCAAAGCAAAGTGTGATTTCAAGAAATCTGATAATTCTTGTGAAGGATTCTGAAACAAATAGGCAAAACCTCTACTCCCTGCATTCAAGAGTTCAGGAACGGATTGAAGAATAATTAGGAGCTAGATTTGAAATCATTTGAGGAAAACAAACATACGTCATCGAACATAGCAGCAGTTTGATAAGTTGCTTATCGATACAGATAAGATCTTAGCAGTAACTTTGGGACTTTGGACGCGCGCTCTCCTCGCACACGCCACACACTTCTGAGTAATATTTGAAACTCTAAAAAGGAGAAGATGATTCGTTTCTGGGATATATGGGATATTCTGAATCTAACAAATTTATTATTTTTAGACAAAAAAAAACAAGAGTGTGTACCTTCTAATGATGTCTCTCGATGTGCTGTCGATAACAACGTGTGTCTAGAGTTCCCCGTACCTCACTAATGAGTCATTGGCCTGTTATGATACAATGGCTAGCCAGTCGTATCTAGAATTCCAATCTATTTCCCTGTCGCGACTACAGACCGAGACTGATTTTCGGGTTGAAATATACAAACTATCCAGACTAGACGAACGGGGGGCGCCCTCGCTGCTAATAAACGGCTAACTACGCTACCCATCGAGACACACGCATTAGCAGGTCACATTCTTTCACCCGCCTACGTCCCTGCACCTTTATTATCTATCACCATTCCCTCCTGCCTTTATTTGCCTCTTGCATTTCCTACCTGAAATTTGTCCCAAACCCGCCTTGCTCCCAACCCAATGTTTTGCCCCGTAACCATTTCCTGTGTTTTGATTTTTCAGTTTCGGAAAAGAAGACATGCGCTTTAACCTTTTGTATCCAAATTTTCCAGATTTTAATGTAAGTGTCGCGCATAGAAGCATAAAGGGCACGGACGGAAAAGATTCCAAAGCAAGATCGCTAAAACTGCTGCTTGGCATAAGAAGCATAGCGAGAAGCTGCATAAACAAAGAGAAAATACAACAGGGTAGACAGACAAGACAGTTCTAGCCACGTATTCTAGTTCCTCCAAGCTCATCCTAGCTCTGTTTCTCTGTGCACTAGTGTGTTGTGCGTTGATCTGGTTCTTCCTAGGCCATTGTTCGGTGTTTCTGTTGCGTGCGTACGGGCACCGGTAGCGCGACGCGAACCAATTATTAGAGCAAATCGTTCACCCTGCTGGTTCTCTCAAGGATAGATCCCGTATCTGTCTCTTCCCGTTCGCGAAGAAGCAGCAGTGTGTGCGTGCCTTTTCGTTGCTACTCGTGACCAGATCCGCAGCGCAACCAGACCTTCTCCTTGAGGGAAATCGCGCAAAGCAGAAAAAAAAAATAACAACACGCTCTCTCAGATCAAGGACAATCGGTCGAGAATTGTCAGCCATCGTGCAAAGGCTCCACCGGGTGCATACGGAACCACAGGCTCGGACGGAGTAAACCGAGGAAGAAGTAAATCGTTGGCTAACCATAAAAATCGTACGAAGGTCTTTTAGATCGATCGAGCTCCTCTCAAACCCGTCTCCTGAAGCGAGCGAGATCTAATTGACCGGTGTGTGCGAAGGACTAAGAGATTGTAGTTGAAAATACTGTCGCGAGCCACCGCGTGGTTTGCTCGTTTGTAAGATCGCAAGAAAACAAAAAGAGGGGCTTGTGATCTCTGTGGTTCTGCGTGAGTCCATTCTCTCCTGCTGTCGCTAGCTTGTGCCGCAAACACTTACTCTGCTCCACCACCGCACGATTCTGGCCCGGTGCAAGGCGGGTGTTTGTGTGTACACAATTCTCCCACAGAGTGCGTCCGAGCGACAGACCGTAAAAAGAGTATTAAAGTTAGTTCGACGCAATCGCGGCCGAACCCAACTAGTTTATGCTCACGTAGAAGTCTCCGCATTCGGTTTGGGATAGAAACACCGCGCAACTGCAACCCTCTTGTTGGCTTTCTGAAGAATCGAACTGTCCTGTGAGCTGTGAAACGGAAGAAAACACGAACACAGCCAGCAGCAGCAGCAGTAGTGTAGTTAAGGCCAAGCGGAAAGGAGAGAGAAAACGCTGAGGGTTTTTTTTTTCTGAGTGTCACATTTCAGAAGAAAAAAAGATTACGTGCAGGACGAGACTGTGTACTACACAGTCGGTGACTCACACAAGTCGCGTAATCGCCATACTAGTACCGATCGTTTTGCAAATTCCACAATCAATCGAATAATACGCAGACGCGCTACGCAAGTTTCGCCGGCGCGTACCCTATATTGGATTGATTGTGTGCAGCATTTCATCCCCGTATTCGACAAGAGCAAGATAAATCAACTTAGTAGAAGTCCGTTGGAGTTTGAATTTTCTTTAAAACAAAAAAATTAAATCAATTTTTTTCTACGTCAAATCGAATCTCTTGTTCTTGTTCTCCTTTACCCGATTCTCTCCCGAAATCCTCCAATCCTCTCCAATCCATTAAAAAAAAAACACCCGTTCAATCTCGCGGGGCGTCATTAACCGTACGATCAATCCGGACTTCCAAAATCCGTTTTGCTCTGTCGCGGACGCGCTGTGTTTGCAAACGATACGAACGGCATACGTTAAAAAATCCCCTCTCGGTGTTACCGAATACATACACACCACCTACAACACGCCGTATATAGGTACTAGGCCAGCCCTCAGTATGTCTGTCCCTGTGAGCTGCTACTCTGTCGATAGCATGAACAACATCGACCAGCAGCCCATCGGCATCGGCGGCCATGGTCTACCCACGTCCTCCTCCACTGCCCGCATGATGATGATGCGGATGGAGGAAGACGATGACCACCGGCCAATGATGAGGATGAGCCCCGCGACCAACGTTCATGCGCACGACCAGACGATGCATCACGATCAGCGGATGTTGTCAGAGGAGGGCCGGCTTGGGACACCGGATGCTGCTGATGGAGTTCTGTTGGCGTCGCACGACTGTCGCCACGGTGGCCACAACACCAGCGCCACCGGCAGCGGCTCCATGCACTCATCGGGCGCGTCGGGCAGCGAGAGTGCCAGCTATCACTACCCGCCGCATCACCATCATCAACACCACCGACACCGCCCGATGATGATGGATACCGTGGACGACGACGGTACGGCATGCGCCAATCATGACGATGGCCAGGACTTAGCGGATGCTGCCGGGGCAGCGGCAGCGGCTAAGTGCACCTCACCACAAAAGCACACCACCACCACCACCACCAACAATGGATCATCATCATCATCATCATCACCATCACCATCATCGGCACCATCATCACCGATGGCAGCGGCTGGCGGAGCAGCAGCAGCAGCAGCGGCAGCCGCCGCCGCCGCCGGAACAGCAGCGATGTCGTTCGAGGAGATGATGGCCAAGCTGAGCGAACTGCTCGCCTTGGAGCCGAAGTACCAACCGAACCTTTACCTGCCGCAACAATCAGTCGTAAGTAGCAAAACTTTTGTACCTTCTTTTTTTGTATACTTTCTTTTCCTCACTCTCCTTACTGTCTCACCGAAGAAGAGAAGAAGAAAATTCGATCTTTCCAGAGGGGCATAGACGTCGTCTCCATCAGTTTGGGTTGGCAGATCGTGGTTTGCATTTTTCAAGTTCAAATGTGCTTTGCTGCTCGCAGCGAAACACGATCACGAACGTGTGCGGCACGACGAGGTGTACCGATAACATTCCAAAATATTTCATCAGCAGGAGGAGAAAATCAGTGAAGAGTGGATTGGAGCAGAGGGGTGTCATGCGCGCTCAAAACACACGAAAAAATCGAAAGTTTTAATGAGTGACGTTGCGTTCCCCACATACTACTAGCGCGCCACCGTGATTGAAGCAAAAAGAGCGCTGAAGCGAGCTGAAGTAACCGTCGTACATCCATCCATCCCCTCTAACAACGTACAAAAAAGCAGAAGCAGCATGTTTTCTTCACACTCTCTCGAGCACCACACCCGACACACAGGTGTTGGAGCAGAGCGCGATGGTGTGTGCTTCTCCATGCCTGTGGTGCGCGGGGACGGTACGGCACGTGTGTGCCGCCACAACGACTCGCAGTCATGCTTTGCCAGCTGTTTTTCGCCTAAGACGATTAGGCAGACGGTGGTGCAGCATGGACAATTGCACGTGAATTATGGACATGCTTTTTAAAAGCAGTTGCCTTTTTCTTCGATAATCGTTTTAGCTGCAGACAGCTGCACGAGAGACGCATATTTGCAAGCAGTGTGTGTGGCGCGTGCCTTTTGAAGCCCGTTTGCGGAATGATGATGATTTTGGTAATGGTTTGATAACGGATGATTAAACGAGACACCCAGCACCGCCGAGTTAACTAGCTTTTTGAGGTAAAGGCAAGGCAAGTGGTGGTGTATCGTTAGACGAACCTTCTTTGTCATGAAATATGGAAAACAACATTGTGGTTGGTTGTATTGACACAACTGTTTGCGTAAGAGAGGAAAAGGGATATGTATTTGTTCCTGTGGTGTTGATTTGTTTTGCATATCTGGTTTTGTTATCAGCCAACCAGACAGATATGTCGTGGTTTTGGGTTTTCTATCTCTTCCCCCCCGTATGTGTGGTATAGGGTGTTGATAGCTGTTTGTGTCTATGATATGAAATGTGTGAATCCTGTCAATCGTTTCAAGTTCACATAGCGGTCGTGCATGCAATGTCGATCGATCAATGTACCAAAAAGTGTAATGCAAATGTTTCTGGAATCAATTTGAACGCTTCAGTTAATGCGCGTGAATATGGGCGAGAAGTGTTGCAACAAACGGGCCATAGATCCACATAGGAATGATTACAATATGTTGCGAAATTTATCAATAACATCCAAATTGTTCCATCTAGCGAATTGCCCGGTACATTTTAATGCGACAGTTGAAGGATTTCTCTTCAAAAATGAAACATCCGTTGCAATCCTCTGTGTATCGTTTACCTTCTTCCTTCATTTTCGTCTACTGCAATCCAGTTAA
>AXCO02010814.1:0-10972 GCA_000473525.2 Anopheles melas
CATTATTTAGCCGTACTTTACATACACACACACCGTTTTACTTAGCGCATTATTCAGCGCAAGCTTTCCGGTGGAGCACCAAAAGTCGTGCCCTGGCTTTTTTGCGTTCCCTTTGTCTACCCGATCCATCCATCCATCCATCCATCCATCCGTCCATTGAACATCACGCGAAATCGGCTTGAATTGAAACGCTATCCCGGCTGTGTTTCGGATCAGCCCCGAGCACAGGGAAAAGTAGATTTTAGTACCGTTTAAAACATTTTATTTAAAGCCCATTCGTGGTGGTTGCGAAATTGGCTCACTTAGGTGTAGACCGTGGTCGACGGATATGCAAGCCCCCCTCTCCCCTGCTGTGGGTTTCAGTTGACTTCAGTCGCGCCTCGTCGGCAACGTCAGTCTCTGTGCTCATGATGCTTTAGTCATGCCATCACGAAGCGCCATAGCCCGAAAGCGTCGCAAAGGGCATCCGCGCGGAGTTGACGAAGGCTCCAGATTTTAACCATTTGATTGGGAGTCGTGAGTTCTTCTCGGAGCTTCGAGCGTCGTTTCGTTCCCTCGGGAGCAAAAAGTCCAGAGTTACGAAGAAGGGTGAATAAAGCAGAAACTTTGCTTCAATTCACCGTGCCCCCCGATAGGTTTGTGTGCAGTGCTCTTGGTTCCATTTGTTTTGTTTTCGTTCTGCAAGCGGGAAAAAGAGCCTTCCGGCCTGAATTCGTTTAAATCCGTCAGTCGGTACAGAAGGAATGCAGGAAATTTGCACTAAATACTCATTGCACTGTGCAAGCACGACCTGGTGGTGGTATACGGTATATGCGATCGAAGATCTGATGATCCTACGACTTGGGAAGTGAAGCGTGTTCGGAAGAGAAAAAAACGGTGTGGTAGTTATGGAATATTTACCCCTCTGTGTGTCAGATTGACATGAAAACGTATTCATGATGAGGAGACGTTTAAGTCGTGATTGAGCCGAGGAGAAATTTTCAATCTAATTGTGTGTGCATGTTCGTGAGTATCGCTAAATCCATCCGCCTAACGGTATATGCACCATTTATCGATACTGGAACGATGTGTAGAAATGGTTGTGCTACTCTTCGGTTCGGTACAACCCGAGCTATACTCGGTACAATTAAAATGAATGACAAGTTATCCACGCCATAGTGAAGCATCATACCGGTGGGAACACCTGTGCCATCACTAATTGGTTCCTTTTTTGGTCGAGCTTGTGAATGTACAAATTATCATTCAGAATGAAAAAAAAAAGACTGAAAATACTAGGAACAGAGAGACTTCAACACATAGACTGGAGTAATTATTTCCAAAACTAATAAACTAATAACTGCGTGAGCAAAGCTTGGCTTCCGATAATTACCAGTTGGGAAGCGGGACATTGAAACCTATTCCCAGGTCTCTCAGGCAACTGTGTTTTTGCTTTATGGGTCATGTCTCTGTTATACATCACCCGGACGTAGAATTAGTTTGAATGTCTGTACCGTCGTATTTCCCTTGTATTGCTTCGTTATTATGTCATACCAGTTGTAAGCTTCAGATGACAGCGCGCGCCGTCTGTTCGACGGCCGTAAGATGACTCACGACACACGTTTCGTTGGATGGAAGTTTGGCACGTGACTTCTAATGGCCCTGACGTTTATTATTGAGAAGTGTGGAATAGATACTATCTACGTTATTTCATCTTGATGTTTGTTCATGTCATTGTTTAACCCACCAACCGCGTTTCCGATCGCGCGTGTAAGCTATTGAGAGCTTAAATAGAAGCCAGATTTGTTTTGCGATTGTGCTTGGTACAATCGATCACTTATGCGTGAGCGCGAGCAGCTTTCTGTAGCAAAGTGGTCTACTCTTCTTGCTTGGTAGCAGCACATCATACGGAAGTGTCCGAGCGTGTGTGTGTGTGTGTGTGGAGTTTGGATTCCCATCGTGTGGATATCGGATAATTTAATCTTTCCGGTCCGCACGGCGGTGCTGCTTGGTTCGATGAATCGAACTCGAAAAGAACGAGTTAATTAGGCATCGATTTCCTGGAGGTATTGAATTGGTGTGGAAAACACACAAACGAGTATAAAGCGAAATTATCAAGCAAAGATCGAAGTGAGCTACTGCGGGCTGGGCGGATAAGCATGAGAATGGAGCAGCGTGAAGGCAGTGAACACGCAGCAGCAGTAGAATCAGTCGAATGGTGCGTAGTCTACAGCATCCGTACGGGGATGGTTGTTATGGAAAAAAGCAAACCATGCCTCCATTGCGATGATATACGAAAGAGAAATTGATTCTTTTCGCCGTTTTTTGGCTGGGCGAAGTATATCGCGCCCGTGACGAATACGATTATTTAACCCGCTGGTTTGTCTGGTAGGGTTTATAAACGCGTCCAGAAGACGCCATCGTTCCGCATGTTTCATGCAGACATAGGAAATGTAGATTTTTCAAGAATTTAGAGGCATTTTTCTTCTTCCTGCTGCGCGTAGCATTTCGATTCTTGCGGCCGAAAATTGGCTAATGGGTAGTACGGGTTCGTGCCATGGTAAATTTCCAAAAAAGCCTTCACAGTAAAGTAGATAAACAAACAAAATTAAGCAACGTTTGGGGCAGATTCGCTTCTATTTAGGCACACAAAAAAGGCGAACAAACAGATCCAATTGTGTGCAGTACTGTAGGCTTTCGACTGTATGCGGATGGGAATAGTTGGTTGTTTTGGTCGTTTCTGAACACTGGGAATTGAAGCGAATCAAACGCAAACCTTAGTTGCTCGTGCCCTGAAAGGTATGTACACATTTATGGAGCATCGGATTTGTGTAGGAAATCGGTGTGTGTACCGGCACACAGTATTGTTCCCTTGTGGCGTTACGAATAGGCTCACGATCAGTTGTTAGCGTAGAAATTATGGATTCTGGACCGAGCGCTGAAAGGAAGTGGCAGATCATTAGGAAAGCAAATTTGGCCCGTGGTGTGGAGCTGTTGTTTGCGCATATTCTGCTTCTATTCTATTTTGCCCCCCACCACACGTTAAAATGCTCGGAAGCTTGAGAAGAGATGGAACTTGATCCGGCGAAAGAAATGGGAGCGTATTAATAATCAAATTATACTGGGATGATCTTTCTATGGATGATGGGGTGCTAGCTTATGTTTGGTGTGCGCGAAATAGAGTGTACCTTGGGAAAAGCAGCATCCTATAGTCAGTTATTCTCGGTAGCCGGGGCCAATGACAGACTTAATTTTTAGCCACGGTTATTCCTTTCCCATGGAAGCGTGTGCTTTTTTACGGAGTTTGTAGTGATTCTGTGAAGTCATCTTGTCTGTATGCATGGCAAACGCGACCGCATGGTATGGCTTCGGGAACAGTTTCTTGATCTTTTGAGGCCCGACCTACACTTGAGCAAACACGTACCCAAGCAAGGAGAAGATGGAATTCAGACTTTCTTCCTCGGATATCATCTTTGTAGGTCTGTGTCAACGGGGTTCATTCATAAGCATCGAAGCACCGGCATCATCACTAGAAGACATACACATACACATCTTGTGTGTGTGTTTATTGAGCGTTGCTTTCCTGTGACAATGTTAGCCGTGTTCGAGAAGGAAACAGGTTCCCAGCGTGTGTAGTACCGTGGGCGTACGTCCCGGCATTAAAGTCAAATAGGTTTTGATAAGACTAATTTAATAACCTCTTGAAGAACCGAGTGTCTGGGGTTAGGTTATCCTCATGTTGCGATATAATGTATCAAGAGAACCTTTATAGATGGGATCCGCTGGAAACATTAAAATAATGAAATTAAATTATGGTGATCCAATATCTTAGACACACCGAAGCGTTGGAAGGTTGGTCGCTAAGATAGAAGGTTCGTTTTTTTAAGGTTCTCTTTAATTTTGTTTCTACACATTCTTATTGTTCGAACATCAGGACCTTGACCAAGGATAAAGCAAATCCCGACGCTACGTAAAGGAACTGTAGCAAGAAAGAGAAACCGCGGCCTGAATGAACTAGTTTTAGATCAGACGAACGACGGGGGTTGACGGAAGAAGTAAAATTTCCCTTTTTGTTTGCCTCCTTTCCATCACAGGACGACGTTCTTCCTTCGTCCAGAGCGTGAGACGATCGTAAATTATGATCATATCCCTAACGCTTACACACACGCTCCGTCTGCAAGGCCCGAGAACATATCCCTTCTCATCGTCGTTTAGAGCGGACCTTTTTGTGTGTACCTTTTCGGGAGAGTGTTAGAGGTTATTTTTTTCTTTTCTTCAAAGACATAGATCTGATATAGCTGCGAGATTGGGCGAGGAAGAATAAACTAAACGCCCGACCCACGCGACTCGGTAATGACCGGACTCTGTTGTGCGCAGGTCGTGGTTTGCGACGCGTTTCCGGGCGGCGCAGCATTCTTAGCTGGACAGACGGCTGCCGTTTAGTCCAGGTCAGGGTTTATTCGCCGATCGGCGAAGGTTTTTGTGTGAACTCTCGCCCTGTTATGCGAAGGTTTTTGTAATGTAAATTATCGCCCTGTTATTGCTTCCACTTCTCACGCCAAAGACGACCGGCGGCGACACGGTGATCGAACTGATTGCGGGAACGTTTAGAACGTTTTTTTAGACGTTCGGGAAATAATGATAGACCCAACGCCCACTGCTCCCGATGGGAAGGTTTATGTAGTAAGATGTGGTGGAAATGATATCCAAGCTTGAATGAAAACCTCAGGCTATTGATGCTGCGATCGATTGGTTTAATAGTCCACCTTCAAGAACATCTCAGAGCAGAGAACTACCTCCAGAGGTAATCGGGTGAGTTCGTCACTACTCGGTGCCATTGACAATTTGATTAAGCGGCACTGGTGGGGAGGAAGGCAGCGTGTAAATTGAATATCTCAATTTAGTTCGATACGAAGAAATCTTCCGCCAATTGACTGCAATTGACATCAATTGCGCCTTGCGGAACTACGATATTGACGGTGAAGATGCAGACACTTGAGAGGCGCTCCATTCGGCCGTACATTACACAATAGCGATTCATAAACTTCGCTATGAATTATCAGCGACCAGTTGCTGGCTAGGAGAGTGTCATTTGCGAAAACCTTAAGCTGCACAGAATTGTACGCGGCTCAGCACAAATCCGACCGCGCGCTCGTCATCTGAGTCCGGACGTCAAGGTCTCGGCTGAAAAGTCACGATCAGTGTGTGTATGCCCAGAGCCCATGTTTTCATATCACGTACGTTTTGATTTGCTGATCAAGCCCTAGTACGCCTGCGTATGGTGGTAGCTGTTTCCGCTGGTAGGTTTTGCTAATATTCTTCGGGTTGTGATGGTCCACTTAGTTTTGTTTGCTCCACGAGTCAACTGAAGCAAGATGAAAGAATAATAAAGCAAGGCTTTGTCTCTGTGGAGTAATTTCTCTTTGTTCTTGCATTGGTGTCGTAATAAAAATCGAATGTTCTTAGCGTTCTATTGGCACCTCATCATAAGCCATCTATCTTGGAGACATCATAACCATAGAATGAGTCATAATTCAATCACCCCAAAGTGGGGAAGAGCGCTTGTGGGCGTGTGTTGATGAAAGAGATCGAAAAAGAAGGGAACCATCATTCGTCAAACGTCAAAACCGTTTAGCAGAGGAAAACAGTGGGATGTTAAACAACACCATAAGGTGTCGATACAATCGTCTGTCGAACGTGAAATTGCCGCAAATGGGACGGAGTGTGTACAGTGAGTAATTGCTTTCGTTGAAGAGTTCGTACCAAGAGAGCTGCCGAGTTCTACCACTTTAAAACCCTCACAATCGGTTCCCATTATTACCGTAGCCGCTGTGCGGGGTTGGGTGATGTGTGTGGCGTTCTAAGTTCTGTTTTCGTTTAATTTCGTCAGTACACAAAAACGAACCGAAATTAAATGGAGTTGGAATGCGAAAACACAACAAACATACACTATTTGAGAGCGTTCACAGTGGTGGCTAGTAAAGATCACTTCAGAAAACATTCCTTTTCGTTGGCCGTTGCGGACGGCCCCAAAACAATCGACTCATTATGTCGGCGGGGGACGACGGCTGTGGATGAATTATTCAAACGCTTTCGTCACGCGTTCTCGCGTTCGCAGCATGGTGAAGTTGTATGTGACTCCGCAGACAGTGTCTTCTTCTTGGTTGGTGCTGTCTTTGGCACTGATTGAAATCCCTAGTCAGATATTTGCATACGAAACGACGCTCTCGCGCTGACTGTTGTGACGATCGGGTGCGATGGATTGGAAGAGAGAAGACCTTCGAAACGTGACTGGTGTGTTGGGGATTATCACTCGTCCGTAGAGCCACACCAGTGCCGCTTGGCGCAAGAGTGAGAAGAAGGATCGTGGAATGCGTTCTAGGAAACCCCAGCTGAACAGTGTTTCAAAATATTAAATTGCATTCCTATGGCGAGAAGATGTTGCTGTGCAGACGCAGACGGCTACTGTATGTGAGACGCTCCAAGGAACAAGACGTCTTCAAGTTCCTTCTTCACCGGTTCCTGGAAGCCGCCGTCTCTCCTCGATAGGAAACGCAAATTAAACGACACAGTGGAAGACACAAATCTCCCACATAGAACATGACACGCAACGCTGCAACATTGCGCTTAAACCATGACGACTCGTCGGACTCTCCACATGGCCGTGGTACCCTTTAGCTCGCGTCGTCGTCCCCCCTGCCAAAGACACTGAAGCTCTTCAACGGCGAGCCGACGCGCTACAGGTGGCAAAATCTGTTCGCGAATATAACTTCTACGCCTTCTTTTACAGCGAAGAATCCGGCGACAGGTGAAACCATTCCAACACTATCCTCAGCAACACAGGAACCTCTCACACACCCGTATGACAACCGGACAAGAATGGCAAAACAATGGTATTATGACAGTGAGGAGTCGCAAGACGCGTTAGAGTCTAGGGGAGAGCCATGTTTTCTATTTTATTACCACGCTCGCTTGGGTGGTGGTAGTAGGTTCGCGCTAGCTTTGATCGTTTCTTATTGAGCGTTGCGTAAGCTTGCGTTGTGACGGTCCAACGGCAGTGCTTGACCTGCCCATGATATCCGATGTCGATACCTTCTCCATCGTGTGCCGTGTTCCGGTCAATATCGTAATGTTTTTTTTGCGGGGAAGTTAGCACTGACATAAGCAAACATACTCCGCCTTTGCCACGCCATACTTTGGTTTTCTAATTGTCTTAGTGCAGCTTAAACGGTCAGAGTGTGGCCACAAACACAAAGTACGTTCCGGCGAGAGAGGGAGGCTCTTTGTAAGGAAAGAGAGGGTACGGCGTGGATACCGTTACCGAGGATAGTTTACCGAGAGTTATTGTCGCCAATGTCAATTAATGGTTCCGCGCCTCAATAGTTAACGCCAATGCTTCAATGTTTTCAAGGAACTCTAATGTCAGGGGTAATCGATGGCAAGAAGAATGTGAAGAATGTGCATAATCGAAACGCCTGTTTTTGTGTTGAGCTCTGGCGAACGTGAATTGACATTCTTTCGAACCTTACCTTCCAATACCTACGATGAAGTATCTGATGCCGATCGTACCAAGATTGATCGTAGCGGAATTCAAACGGCTCAGACTTTTCCGCATCGTTGCCAATGTGTGGTGCCCGACATGTCAAAGACGCGCGGACAAATGGTTCCACAAATGAAGATCTATGATTCCGGCAGGAGTCATTTGCCCCTTACGGGTGCGAGCACCCGTAATAAGTTTATATTTGAATTGCTTTCAATAGAGCGAGTGCAAAGTTGTGTATGCGTGTTTCCCCGCGGCCCCATTGGCCTCCTCTCCAGAAGCAGCAGTGAATATGAATGCACTAGAATAAACACGCATTGTGCTCGCTTGTTGCTGGTGTGTGATGCCTTGAGCGAATTCTCTCTAATGCAAAGTGACTAATGAAAGTAATGTGGCCGCCGCTGCTGCCGTTTATTCTCGTGTGTGTGTGTGTGGGGTCAGCGAATTAAGACTGGGCAATTCGCGCTTGATCACAAACCCGCGGCGAGAGCAGTTAATGGGCGGCTACCGACAACGATGACGACGCCTACATAAGAGACTTGTTGAGACGTTTTGCGTAAGGTCGTTGTCCTCGGCGAATGCGTTGTTGTATGTTCGTTTTTTTGTTGTTGCAAAAAAAACACACAAAAACGGTTGGCGCCAGACATTACTGTGCGTGTGTGTATCGTCAAACACCGCCGCCAACCCATTGGGCCCAAGAAGCCGGTGAAAGAATTCTGGAGCAGTGGACTTTCTGGAGCAAAGCAAGCAGCGAGCAGCGAGTTCCATTTGCAGAGGAACCGGTTGGTTGTTCGGTATCGGGGTGTGCTCATATCGCGTTTCTCTGATGATCGTTTGGTCCGTCGGATTCAATCGAAGAAATTTCTTTCGAACAATTCTAAACACAAAGAAACAGGATTGTTTTACCAAGTGGTCAGAAATACCTCAAACGTTAGAATAGGAAGTAGTGAAGCGAAAGGCCGGCTTCACTGTATGCACGGCGTCTCGTGTAAAAATAGTCATTAAACTGTGCGATGGCCATGTCAACGGTTTTAATTCTCTTTCCCATGATAGAACGCCAACACAACAACGGCACGCCGGGCAATGATGGTGGCTAAACCCACAGCCAGAGCAAAGTTGGCCACCGCTTCCAAACGTGGAGTAGCATACAGTATAAATACCCACCGACGCAAATTGTTGTGTGTTGTGTCGTGTGGCAAGTTGTGATCAGCTGGAAGCGCAAGAGAACTAGGTGGATCTAGGCCACAGGGATAACTTACAACTAAAAAACCCTGCACACCAACCAGTGGGTTCAAACAACAAGGATTAACTCTGGCATCTTTTGGAGCTAAATTCTTCCCCGAGGTCTCACGCGACCGACCCGCACATGAGTTCTCACGCCTTACTCGAAATCGTAGGTGACAGTTGACTATTTTTAATTTTATTTGAAGGTAACAGAAACCGTGGCGGCGCTACCGTAATGAGATTATTCAATTCCAACCCCTCATATGGGTTCCTGGTATGGAGGTATCGGTGAGGTTGCGTAGTTTTGAAGTGAGTTTAACTTGTTTTTCCTCGCTCTGCAACTTCCAGAGAAAGCGAAGTCTTCAACACCTCCTCCAATGTACAAACACAGGGCTGTTGCAAACTTCATGTTGCAAAAGGGAATCCAGAGGGAGTTGGATGCGCAAGTACAGTTGGTTGCATATTTATGAAGTGCACAAGTGCACCATGTGTGCACGCTGCTGCTCCCCCCCCCCCCTTCGTTTACACCACTATCTAGAACACATCTTACCCCGGGACAGCAACAGTGGCCGGAGGAGCACTCAGCCGTGTTGTGTGTTAGTGCATGGGTTTGGTAACTGATACACTTGCGTCTCCCGCACTTGCGCGATGCCTCAGTTACAGGTTTCGTTCCACACACACACATGTCCCCCCCCCCCTCCCAGCTCCAACACTGTAACCGACCCTCAAGAACGGTCCCAGCAGCAGACTACTTGTGTTCTATTCTGATCTCCGCTTTCGACGGTGTAGCTCTGTGATACGTGGCCGACTATCGGAATGGAGGGATCAGACAGCATTCACACCACGTGTGTTTGTGTAAAGAGTTCCGAGTGTGTGACTTTATTTATTTACTGCTCTTGCTCCCCTTGCTGCTGTGTGCGGGTGATGGGTGTGAGGATGTGTGAGCTGTTACTTCATGATATGCATTACATTTATGCTCTGTCCACCGAAAGCGGGTAATCCATCGGGATGATTCGGATCTTTGGATCTGGTCTCGCTCGTACTAGTGGAGAGTTCATCCAACACAAATGTGACTTGGCTGCTCTCGCTCGTACTAGTGGAGAGTTCATCCAACACAAATGTGACTTGGCTGCTTCCCAAAGCGGAAAACCATATTATCATATCACAAATTACTCTCCATTATGTGCAAGCGAGAAGACCACCCGTATGGCGACATCCCTTGGAAAGGGAGGAAGAGACACAGGAACTGCTCGTGGGGTTGTGGTGTCTTTGGACCACACACACAATCTAGCGAGGGAGGAAGAGACACAGGAACTGCTCGTGGGGTTGTGGTGTCTTTGGACCACACACACAATCTAGCGAGGGAGGAAGGCATCGTGGCTCTCCAAGATGTACTAGATTTCGAGGGGCGTTTGCTCGTATGCGTAACAGAAGTTTGATTCGCTTTTACACAATAGTTGCAATTGTGGCACAAATTGTCTATTAGTCTTTTTGTTGCTGTTATTGTCACTTGACGATGGTGATCTTGTTGAACTCTCTGTGCTCTGAGGATATCCGGGAAGCAAAGGTCTCTTGGGGTTATTTGTGGCGTTGTTTACTCGGTTTGTTGGCGTTAGAATCTTTTAAGATAAGTATAACGCACTTCCTTTCATGTTTCTTGTTCACTTGGGTTTGGTTAAACCTTGCCGCGCGACACTTCCTGTAGATCTGTTTAGGAATGTTGAGACTGTAAATGCGGGCAACAGAACTTTGTTGGAAGAACAAAACGGTACTTCACGAAACTTGTACTGATCGGGCTCGATCGATAATAAAATGGATACGAATATGGGCAATCCGGCTTCATTGATGTGTGCAAAAATGGGTAGCCATCACACATTGCAAACTACCAGGAAGTGATCAAACTGTGTAGGAATGGTTACACAGTTGAGCCGAGATATAAACGTTGGCATATAACGATCACAAAGCATTCGGATGATTAAATCCTGCCACCGATTAAGTACGCATTGGATAGTAGGGGGGAGCTGTGTTTCGTTGTGAATTTGTTGGATGTGAAACCCAACATCAGTCATATGGTTTCTGGGTAAACCACATATGTGCATCACGAACCTTGCAGTGGACGAGACGGCCCCGCAACGGACTGGATCGTACCAACATGGTCATCATATCGTGGTGGTGCATCCACATGATATGATGATGCCATAAATGACTCGTAATTGTTTTCGATGTAAAAGG
>AXCO02010815.1:0-10845 GCA_000473525.2 Anopheles melas
ATATGTTACCTTTGAGGAGCTAGGTTTTAAGGATGTGATAGTGATGTGTCAAAAATAGTGATATGCTCTCTGGACCCATGACTTCGATCCGACTACGGTTAATGTTTGTCCGATTACGACTCCGATAAAATAGGAATCACTAGTTCTTCCCGGAGTTGAAGTCGTTCAGAGGCGTCCAGAGTTGTCCGGAGTCGGAGTCCGAGTCGTCCGGAGTCGGAGTCATCCGGAGTCAGAGTCGTCCGGCGTCGGAGTCATCCGGACCCGGAGTCGTCTGGAGTCGGAATCATTTTTATTCGGAATTCGAGACAAAGTAGTCTGCATTCGGCGAAGTCTCAAGTAGGAGTCGTCCATAATCGTTGAATTTGAAGTCGTCCGGATCGGTGTCGTCCAGAGTCGTAGTTGGCCGGAGTTGATTTCGTCCGCAGTAGGAGTCGTCTGAAGTAGGAGTCGTCTTAAGTCCACCGAAGTCGTCCGTCAATCAGAATCAAATTGGAGCCGGAATCACCTGGACTCGGTTGGTGTTGAGCCGCCATATCGTTTCGTTTCGGATTAATAAGTCACTGAAAGCCAAGCCCACAAGTAGTGGTAAAGGCAGGCCTTGACCGACAACGGTTGTTGAGCTAAAAGAAGGAGAAGAAGAAGAAGTCTTCATATTGATAATGATCATCGTAAAGGTTTATTTATATTTTTAACATGTAATATATAATAAACTATCCACCTTATGGTGGTATGAGAACAGGATTAAAGACTTGCAAGATGTTCATATGTTACACCAAACTTGATATAATTGCAATTTTCTAAGTTCCATACAAAGAACAGGATTGTTGTTGTTGACACTTGGTGTAAAGTGCCTGGCGGTTTATACTCTACCATCGGATACTGCAAGGATACAACGATACAATTATCCCAAGTAACAAAGCAAAGATGTCATATTTTAGTTTTTTGGGAATAACAAAGTTTTTGGGGCCAGCTAGTGATGTATAAATTGATATTGATTTATTAACTAAATTAGCAACAATAAATATTGTTACGAACGCAATTCATGATTCTCTTGAACTATGATTTTCAGCTTGGCAGTTCTTTGAAATGGCAAAACAGTAGAACGTCGATTATCCGAGCAGCTCAGGAACGGGCGAATGCCGGTTAATCGATTTCCACGGATAATGGTCCAAGAAATGTCAAATACATAAAAAAAAAAAATTCACATAAAACACATAAAGCATAGCAAATAGAAAAGATTTCTTTGTTACTGCGTGCATTTTTGTGTGTCTATTGATTTTATCGAAAAAATGAGATATATTAACAAATAGAAGTTCTAATCTCACGTAAATTGTCCATGCGGCTCGTAGATAATGAGGAATTAATGTGAAATTTGAAAAAAAAATAACGATTTCTTAGTTTTTATCCTCAAAAATGTCGAAAACATAATGCATTATAGAATAAATTCACGGAATAACACACTTAAATCTATGTTTAATGTTAAATACTAACTCGTAAGGGCCAAAATATATTTTTAAAGAAAATTTTATCGAAAAAATGGGGTAGATAAATTATATGTACTATGTTTGCACAATATATATATATATATATATATATATATATATATATATATATATATATATATATATATATATATATATATATATATATATATATATCACTCAATGTGTTGATTCAAGAAATACTAAATTGCTTTTTCTATTTTTTCTTCTCATTACAGGTAAGCTGACATTTGATTTTCTGGAAAGCGGAAGGTTTTCACAATACTTGCGAAAGTACAACGAAGGGGGGAATGCAACAACGCAAATATCCCCATTTGCTAATTGACGATCGGACGGAAAGTGAAAAGGAACTGAAGCTATGATAATGCTAATGAAAAAAATGTATATAAATATACGACAGTAGCTTTTCTTCACTCGGTTTATCAATTAGCCGATTACAAAACGCGCGCCCGCTAATTGGCTTCCAGCAGCGTCAAAGACGACGCGGTCTCGTGGTGCGTGCTGGCTGGAGCGTAGAAGTAAATAATTTAAACCTACCTACTGCCTTCACCATCGCACGTATGTTTCTGTGTGTGTGTGTGTTTGTATTTGCTTTTACTCGGTTTGATCGCTGCCAATGTGCGCCGGGAATTCGATGTGCAGAGCGGAGCGGAACGACGATATGGGTACGACGAGTTTGATTGACCACGGTAATCTATGCAAATTGCATGCTAATTGATGTCCGTCGTATAATCCGTCGGTTAATGGTGGGGAAGAAATATGTGTTTAATCACCGCAGCTCTTCGGTGGCGCTTGGGGTGTTGTTGCCGTCGCCGCCACCGCCGTTACCGTCGTCGTCACCGTACCATCCATTGGTGGTTGGCTCCGATGCGCCCCTCAATGCTTTGTGTTTGTGCAGGCGAGTGTGTAAACGCGAGAGTACGATACACACACACACGCCGTGCTGGGCACGTGCGAGGGATGATGCACTTCCGCTGCACTTCGTATCGCGCGCGCTGAATCGCGTGCGAGTGCGACACTGAAATGGTGCGGGGGGTTGTCATGTTTGACGTTAAAAGCGCTATTTGCGTGTTTGTACGCCCCAAAGCTGAAGCTGGTTGGTTTTGTGCGGGCGGGGTTGATGGTGCGGTGACAGGTAGGCAACAAAACCATTTTCAAATTAATTTCCGCCGATCTGTGTTGTGTTCTGTTGGGTTTGGTTGGGCTTTACTTGAAGAACAGTTTGCGCCACTGTGTGAGATATAGTGGTGGGTGTGGGCTTTTCCGTGGCTGATGTACATCTTTATATGCTAAGCATGATGAAGCGCTCTCTATATTTTAAGCTTTTTTTCTTCGAGTATAATGTATACATCATATTTGATGTTTGCTTGAACAAATCAGAAGTAAATCACAAAACAAAACTCGCCATCATCACGATGATGTATCGTAATCCTCGTTTACACCGCCCATCGATCCTGAGAGCAGTTAATGGCGGCTGGTAGATTGGTTGTGTGCACCAGAAGCTTCTTCAGAAGTGGATAATCAATGCGTTGATTAACGCTTGCTTTTGATTCTCGCACCACAGGCAGCAGGAGTAAGCTGGGGGTGAAAATTCGTTAATGGATAGCCAACAAACAATGGCCCCGAACAGCAACGGTGTTTGCTGGCATTGCTATCAACATTAATCATGGCCGATTTCCGGGCTCTGCTGGTGGGTTACTTTTTTATGTTTTATTACGAACCACTCAATTTAATCGATCCCGTGCTCAAATGGGGGCCGCACTTTGCTTCGCTGTGTGTGTGTGTGTGTGTGTGTGTGCCGCGGCATGTTGATGAAATTATTATTTGCCAGTGATTTGCCAGTGCCATAAATCATTATTGTGGGCTGGTCATCATCATAAGTCTGTACAGGGATGTTTAGCATGGATTTTTTTTATGAATAATTCTTCTTCTTTAGGCCTCCTATGAGCAGCTGAAATGTTTCAGTTGTGTACATAAAAACTTCAAAATCTCAGACTCATCACAACA
This sequence comes from Anopheles melas, assembly GCA_000473525.2. Lineage (NCBI taxonomy): Eukaryota > Metazoa > Arthropoda > Insecta > Diptera > Culicidae > Anopheles > Anopheles melas. The sequence continues at coordinate 3,510 of AXCO02010815.1, forward strand.
AGAGGTGGTTGTGGACACAGCACACAAGAGGATGAATAATTCGGTAAAAAGAAATTAACTGTATGACCGAGGTTCTGTGTGTATTTAACTGTTATGAAGTAAATTTAGGACAGTTTGCTAAAAGATTTGTTTTGGTTCATATAAATACTACGCTCTTTTACAACTAACACAGCAGTAAGTGTAGGAAGAGTAAGTGTTGGTGATAGTGTTTGAGTCGACTAAACAAGCAACAAATGTTTTTTTTTCTTCCAGTCTACCGAAACAATCAATGTTGAGTAAATGCGTCAGAAAATGTGTTGCCAGTTTGGGCTATTTCCTTCTCCTTGCCCTGAAGTGAACCATTCCTCCCCAGTGTTTGCCTTAAAACAAACTCAAACAATGCTGGTTAGTGTAACCTGTTGCATAAGGTACTCGCACATGGTGTTGTTGGTCGGTCTCTCGATTTGTACAGACGCGCGCAGACCGTTGTATCTGCACAATCCACGTGTTTTTCACCAAGGTGTGTATGGTTATGCTACACTTGTGTCAATTCGTCTACTTCGCGCACTCAAAAATTTTTGGCCATCCTTTTTTCCTTGGTGGTAATATGGACGTGTTTGCATTGGCACAAGTGGGCGTTCTGCTTCCCCAGAGAAGCGTGCAGAAGCACACGCATCGGTGGCATGGTCCTGAATGTTGCGTCTAATTGTGCAATCCCTATTCAGCGACTTGTTTCTGAGCGGTTGTACCGGGTTTCCCCCTCACTTACTAATGACATTATCCTTTTTTACAGTCGTGAGTTATGTGGGTAAAGTTATTTACACAAGTGGGGTTTTTTTTAGTAATAATATGGTTAAGCTTGACCGGGTCACGACACCAATTCGCACAATGGACAATTATCTTTTTCCAATGAACAAGCATCAAAAGCACTGCTCCTCAGTCCCCTTTGTCCCGAACAGCTGTCACCTGATCGTATCGTGCTGACCTCATCGAGATATTGCACTAATGCATCCGACATGCAGCGCTCTAACGCAAACGGAATCGATTCGCTTCTACCTTAGCCTCATTCCACGAGCACGAGCGTCGAAAGGGCAGAGTAGCAACCACCGGGTGCGGGGGGAATTGCAAATTGTTACAAGTTGTGTCTGGTGTAGGGCATTAGAGGGGTGGCGAGTGCAAACGGGGTGGAATTTCTAGTAAACGGTTTTTGTTTTGTCTTCGTCCAGCCGCTTGTGTCTAATGGTGGGAAACGCGTGGAAGTTGATGCATTAAGATAATTAATTGCCCATGTGATTGTTATCGCTTCGCAATCGACAGGTTGGAGTGGTTTGTGGTGGCACAACTCTAGTATGTGAGTGGGGTAAGGGAGGAGGGGGGGGGTCTGGACGGGAGTGGTAAGGTTAGCTGAATGGTTTTGTTGTTTTACTTTTTTTTTGTTGTGTACTGCTTGCTCATTTCCCGGCCCGTTGCAAATTGCACCAAGTGCATAGATAATTGACGCCCTGACGCTTTAAGTTGTGCACCTAGCTGCACCCCCACCTCCCTTTAATGCTTCACCCTGTACGGTGCAATTGCACCGTAATTGCATGCATGGTATGCTAATGATGCTCAGACACTTCCGATCGCATCTCCCTATTGCTCGCCCAACTCGACAATTCAATCCGGTTGAGTATCGTAGAGTGTGTTTGTGTGTGTGTATTTGTGGGAGGGGGGGGGGGGGAGGGGTGTATTATTTCGTAATGCTTCTCGCCAATTAAATGATTCCCCACCCGATCGGGACGTCCCCTCGGACTCGGTCGGCCGGGGCACTCAATCTCGGGTGTTCGTCCGTCGTCCCTCGCGTCCGTCTTGCGCTGCCTTGCGCGCACACAACGAAGGGTGACCGCAAAATGGCTGTTCAGCGAGCTTTTCGATAGTGTGGGGAGGGAGGGGGTGGCGCCCTGCAACTCGTAGCAGTAAAAGAGCTTCTGGAATTGTGTGAACGCAGATGATTAGGTGGCTGGTATTTACCGCAATTGATGCACAATACACATTCCGCAAGTATAGGTACTTGGGACACCGCTGAAAAGGGGAGGGGTGGGTTAGTGGTGGTTAACGTGCCGGCGAACGCGGGGGGGGGGGGGGGTGGCGTAGTAGAGCAGGCAAATTGAGTCATCGTCGTCAGGCGCCGTCAGCTCTGGGAATGATGATAAATTGACTGCGGCGGGTTATTCAACTATCCGCTTTGTTTCGTTAACTGTGCTTTTGCGCTACTGCATGGAAGCTAGATATCGGATAAAAAAGAAAGTGCATTTCACGTTGCAGCGCTTACAATGTAATGAGTTCGCGCGGAACTGTTTTGCTTTCAGTGTGTGTAGCTATTGACTTTCCCACCGAGATGGTGCTCGTGATGGATGCACAATGGCTCTGCAACTATGTAGAGTTGGGTGTGTTTTTTTGTCGCTTCGTTCTTGCATGTATTTTGTTGGCAGGTCACAGAGGACGCAATCGTGGAGCACGATAGCGCAAGCACAATGTGGTCGTTTGCTTGAACAATTTGAAAATTGAACTGTTGACAAAGCTAGAAAATAATGACATGACGCCTGTAGGAAGGGACTATCGTTTGATGATGTAAATGTGTTAGTTATTGATTGCTTTTGCGCACCATGTTTAGGCTTCGATTTGTATCGAACGGTTCTTTTTTGAAATTTTTCGTGATTCGTGAACGTTACCGAATTACCGATACCGATTTAGACATTACCGAACATTTTCGCTTGCGACTTTCGTGATATGATTTATTATGGTAATTTTAGATGGTATTCGCTTTGACTGTTCAAAGGGTACAACATGTTCTTTTGTTATCATATGTTTATTATGTTTACGCAAAAAGGTACGCAGTAAAGCCGTAACTCACAAAGCATCAAAATTGCCAAATTTGAATTTTGACAATAAATTCTTAGAAATATAAACCGGTTAAAAGGATGTTTTCATGAGTAGTTTGGGGTTTCCAACGTATTAATGTTCGTTTGTTTTATTAAGAATAATTTACAATAACTGTTATTTGATTTACCATTTTAACAATCTAATTTATTTATGAAATTTATTGTGTTTTGCCTGCCATATTAACGATACAAAACTATATGTGAATTATCCTTAAGTTTCCCGGATTGTGAAATTGTTGAGACTTAGACAAACTTTGCGATCGAAGGATATAATTTTTACAACAATGTTCGCAGAGCTACTCGTGAAGAGTTACACAGATTAGCCAAGAGCAAAAATGTGATAAAGTTATACATATGAAATATATGAAACATGAAACCTATGAACGGTTAAGAGCCGCCATGTCGAAATCCAAGCTCGCGAACCGTACTTTGCCGATCGCTGGTCTAGACATGTCGCGCCAGGTTTGGTTCGATTTTCTCCGATTTCTTTTAGGAATTATACCAACATGAATGAGCATGTTGACATGTCATGCAATTCAAACAAAAATAACAATTTTTGATTAGGTTAAAACGAAATTTGCAGTTAATAGAAAAATCCGTTTACTCTATATTAAATAAATAGCGAGAAGCTAGATATCTGCCCTCAACACATATTTGTAAAACTTTTTCTATGGTATTTATTACGTTTCTCATGGATGTCACAAGAATGGTGTTTGTAATATCATCTTATAAATTTGTCGCAATTGTTACTACACTGTGAGTTGAATGTTGGGTGTAACCACGATAAATTGTGGTGTACTGGTTGAGTTGTGAACGAACTCCGTTATTATAAGGGACGGTTTTTTATGTTGATTGCTTTGTAATATCCCTGAGGAACGTTGTATTTTTATTAAAACTTAACGGATCAGTATCCGTGATCAGTATAGTTTGTCGATTGCTTATAACTTTATTGTTCTATAAACATTGAAAATTCAATTTCCATTATTAGACACACATAATCAAATTGGTTATTTTTGCTCTACTCGTGGGTCTGTGTGTTAAGCGCCTATTGATGAAACATCAAACTGTTTCAAACACTACAAGTAGATACTATTTCGCGGTGAGTGAGATTATGCCACATCAATCAGCCAATGGGGGAAGAGGGTATAACAGCCGACTTTACGCTATTCCATTAGTTCACTCAACAAGCCTGCCCGCCAGTATGCGCTTGAAAATAGCAAAAACCACCACAAAACCGGATCACACGTAGCGCAAAACATGATCACCCCTCCCATCGCACTGACACACACACCCATACACGTAATCGAACGGACAAACAAACACTCAACCGTTGTGGCATTAATCGTTTCACACCAGTTTAATTTAATACACCCAATTACGGTGTGGGGCAGCCGCGCGCGAAGTGCTGCTGCAATGCATTTTCCGCTGCAATTGCGAGCCGTCCCGCGCGCGCGTTCGGGGACGTACGAAGGGTGTGAGCATGAGATGAACGCAATAACATAACATGACGCTTTGTAAAGTGAATGAATAAATTACTTAAAAACCAATAAAAGCAGCTGGCAATTAAAATGGCCAACGCGTTGCGTTCGCGCGCCCGTCCGCGTTCGTTCGTGTTCACTCCAGTCAATTAGATCGAATGGCGCTGCAACAAAGTCGCGAAACACAACGAGCGGTCATAATTCGTGCCTGGTGATAGTGGTCAGAAACCCTACGAACGGTAAAAGGACCAGTTTGTTGGTCGCGGGCAGGAGAAACTGTGTGTGTGTAAAATCGTCACAAATTAATTCGAAGCTCGAACTCTCATCCCTTTGTACTCTCTTGCCAAGCCAGGTCGGTGTTGGTAGAAATATCGCATAACAGGTTTTACGCATTGCGAAGAAAATCCCAACACAGTCCGGTCCGTCTAATACCTGTAGGGCACGAAGAAGGTAAAATGTAAGCGTGTAAAAAATTCATATGAAAATTGAGAATGCATAATTCATTGCGCGGCAATGCATTATGGCATAAATTTGTTTTTTTTTTTGTAAATTCTAGAATAAAAAAATGTCATGTTGAATTGTTGTCTTGTTTTGAGTCGTTTGGAACATGTTTTTTTACATGTGTTGAGACGATTTTTTATAATTCTTGTTACAAATAAAAATGTGTGTTCACGTTCAAAGTTTAAATTGTTTTGTTCGGCGGGACAGCACTATTAACAATGCATTCTTATGAAACTGGAACCAGTTTCATTCGTCACAAAAAGGGTATCCGATGATCCACCATTCGCGTCATTCGCAACCCAACCCAACCACACACTTTAGCAGACTCTGTCACCTTCATCATCATCATCATCACCATCGTCGTCGCAAGCGTCGGGCAAGCGAATGAGAAATAATATGGCAATCACGCCAGATGAATGATTGATAATTACTGATTTGCGGCCAACATTCAGTGGGCGCGAGCTCTGTCGCCCGAGAGATTGAGAGAGAGAGAGAGAGAGAAAGAGAAAGAGAAAGAGAAAGAGAGAGAGAGAAAGAAAGAGAGTATTGGTGGTGGTTGGTGGTTTGCTGCGCATTCCGACATTCGATGCCGCCCATTCCATGCCGCAGCAAAATGGTAATTAAATTATTACATTTTCCATTCCCGGGCTCGGCACTCACCACCGCGGTGCGTAATTATTTATCGGTCGGTTTGGTTGACTTGGTGACAGTCACGTGGGTGAAGGTGAAGGTGTAGGTGTCGTCTGGTGGTAATAAAATGAGCCACACTGTTGAATGGGGAGTTGCAAGTGCGGAAATAAATGTCGCATGTACGCAAGGTGTAGATCATCATTATTGTGCATGATGTGTTTTTGATGTCGAAATCAAGTGGAAGCCAAATTGTGTTAAAAGGGTTATATTAACATTGTGTACTGTTTAATGCATGCGGTAGGGCTTTGTCTTTCATTCTACAGTTTCGTTGTTTAAAAAAAGTAATTTGGCCAATAACGTTTCAGTTTTTGAACAAAGAGAACAAGTAACAAATCAAACAGTATAGCGCTTTTTGCGAATGTTTTATTATAATAAAAATAAGGAAAGTGAACAACAAATCACATTCTTTCAACGACGGAAAAAGACAAATGGAATCCTGGAAACAAACTGGAATTGTATCGTGTGAGGGCATCTATTGGCTTTCCAAAACTTTGCATAACATAATAGATAATTATGTTATGCAAAGTTTTGGAAAGCCAATAGATGCCCTCACACGATACGATTCTTTGGCCTCGAATCTTTTCCCCACGACTGCCGGAAAAAGAACTGCGGACCTTTGCAAGCAATAGCCGGCATCGCGAAGCAATGAGAGCATTTTAACAGTAGCTAGTTCATTTTGGGTAAACCGAATTCATTTGTTGTTCATTATTGTTAAAATAAACGATCGTCAAAACAGTTGATGACAGTAAAAAACAGTAACAAAACAGTAAAAAATTGAGCAGTACAGTAAACGATTGTCAATTTGTATCACAAACGTTCTTGACGATCGTTTGTTTAACGAAGGCCTAGTTAATATTGGGGCCCTTCACGATTCTAGTCAATTTTTTGTATGGAGTTTGACAGTTGGAGGCTGAAATCATGTAAACACTCCATACAAAACCGCACACAAAACTAGCCTGGAATTTTCAGTCTAGATTATTCTAGCCCTAAAGCTAGAATTACATTCGAGTACCTGCTCGAAAAATGGCAAAACAAGGTGGTGTTTACATTCATTCCAAGGTGCATTAAAGAGATCTTGCGATGAAATCCAGAATCAAAGTGTATGTCAAATATGTCCAGGTGGTCTCATAGCATGTTATTTATAACCAAATTTGAATATCACTTTTTGACAGGATGGGTGAAATGTTTTGTTCAAACTAGCTTTCTGGAGACTTGACGAATACACAAAACACTCTTAAAATCTTCATTTAGAAGCAGATGCGATAAAAATCAACCCTGTAAATTCATACACCTAGGGATACCACCTGTATATTATACTCACTTAGATAGCTGCTTGAAAACTGCTATACAATGCAAACAGCTGACAGGCTGAAATTTCAGCCTACCAACTTAAAACGGAAAGGACCCCATTAACGGATTAACATTTTTGCTGTTCTCTTTCAAATCATGCTATTTAAAAGAATGGTGAAATGTTGCATTCAACGTGTTTGTTGCAGTTGCTATCCATTATGGGTCTAGCTCCTGTTTGAAAGTTTAAAGTTCTCTCGTCTGAAACGAGAAACTGCCTAAAATTATATAATTGTTAACAAAGATGAAAGCAGTTTACTAAAAGACTCTAAGTCCCTTCCCCACACTGCGTTCGCGATGTGAATGTCGAGCAGTTTTTAACGAATATGGTTAATTTTAATGATCGTTAATTCACAGTTCTTCGTCAGTCTCAGACCCGATCGGACGCATCTGATCATTATCTGCGATCACTGATATAGA
>AXCO02010816.1:0-10848 GCA_000473525.2 Anopheles melas
AAAGTAAAAAAGTACTTCCCTCACTAATCAATAGAACAGCCATCAACGTAATGGAACGTTGAATGCGCTTGCGTTTATTGCTATCACTTCCCAATTCGATAGTTTTGGCTATTGCGCGTGGGGAGAGACACTCAGGGACAAAAATGTACAATACACCTCAAACACCTCAAAAACGCAGTACAATTCGTGGTGTGCAATAAAAAACAAAACCACCCAAGCAACTTACACCCATGCCATTAGCTGACAAGGGGATGCTAATGATGGAAAGTACGTGTAAATGAGTAAGCGTAGGCTTTTACATGTATGATTTTTCGTTCAATTTAAATCTTCATGCTTGGATCTTGGATATCTTGAAGTAAAACATCTACCTCTTACCATCAGTAAAGACAACACAAAGCTTCAAATTAATGTCTTTATTCAATGAAAAACTAAATAAATTTAACGAAAACTCCCCATCATTAAATTTAGAGGCAATAAAAATACCTTTCCAAGCGCATTGTCACGTAACCGAGGGAGCACACCCCGCAAGACACATCAGCCGATCGGAAGCGAGAGTTGAATGAACTTTCTCGCCTAAATTTGTGACACAAGACCCACAAAAAAAAGACAAAAATCAAGACTAATGTGTCTCTCTAAACTCACCAGCATCCCCAGGAAAAAAAACCAGAGCAACAATCTCGTTTCACCGCGATTGCGACTCTTTTTTCCAACACGTCCGTCCACGCCAACAGCCAATTTTAACGTCCAAAATCGTTGCTTTCAAGGCGAACAGTCCTTGGGAGAAAATGGAAAGCAGCGCCGGTTTTCCCTCCCATTTCCCTCCGTGCAATAGCCGGCCATTAGCCGGGCAGCCCTTCGTCGGGGTGTTTTTAGTTTATTTTGGGCACACGCAAAAGGCACTGCCTGCCTGGCCCGTGTATGCATCACCACCGAAAGGAAGTGGAAGCAATCAACACAGCTGTTCGCTGCGTTTGATCCAAATTTCAACTCTTTCAATGCCTCCAACAAAAGCTCACTGATTGATTACTGCGGTGTGAACTCGTGGGACGATAACTCATTTGGTGCATTTAGTGGAAAAGTATCTCGTATCGCTTATTTTATGAATTCATACATCAATTCCATTCTGCGTGATGGAATTAATAATAGTTTTTTTTCAGTTTTCTTAGTTGCACAACAGGCCTTTTTCTTCATGCTCTGTTTCATTAATTTATCACGCTGTATGATCTAAACAATACCTAGATAAAATGGCATAATGGACGCAAAGAAGGACAAAGATTGGAAAAGCATGACAAATATGCTCACGTGAGACACCCCATGGTGTGAAAACTTAAACCTCCCAAAAACGACGCGGAGGACACGGTCGATAAAACATAACCACATGACGAGTACGATGATGATGTAATTTCCATTCGCCCTGTATATGTTGCCATTTCACTAATTAGACTGTGACCCATCGTACCTCCAAGGGCTGTGCAATAAAAATGCTGAATTTTTATTGCCTCTTTATTCGATTTCTTTTCACAGATGTCATGTAACGTTTTGTGGAGGATTTAAGCAGAAGGACTTTGTACACTATGAATATTTTTGATGCGAATGGGAAATGTATAATTTTCTACAAGAACCATTCACGCCAAGGCGCCATCGAATTCTCATTACAAGCACTACACACACATCCATCACAATCCATCACACTCTTCTTCATTGGTTGATGGACAATTGTAGGCGCAAGGAGTACTCATTACAGTCCAAAAAAAGAAGCAATCGATAATCATCCAGTTCGATCGAAATAATTGAACATGGTGCCCTGTCGAAACAAAACGCAATACGAAGAATTAGGAAACATCGATCCATTGTGGATAAGTTATTAGAAAATCGTTCATTAAGCCGCCGCCACACCGCTAATAAGGTTCGTCTTTGTAGCATTGCAAAGGCAGACATAAAATTGCAAATAAACTAGGACATTTTCTTCACACCCACCACCCAAACGAATCCAGTTCAATCGCGCACTGCACTCCGCTGCACTTTTCCCTCCCCGCGCAACCGACTAAACCTACTTTTCCTCTGCTGGATGAACTGGTTTGTGCCCCTACATGCAGCACGCATGCATCTCGGTCGCTCTTCAGGAACACCCACCACCACTACCACCGTCTCATAGATTTCACCCAACTTCCTCTTAGCATTTTTTTTTCCAGGTGTAAGAAAGTGCACGAAGTTTGGAGGGCCGCAAGGGGGTGGTTGATAATGGCAAATGGCCCCCACGAGTAGCGCACCGAGTTGGAGAGTTTTGCTTTGATTTTCTATCACACACTGTGGCGCGTTGTCGAGACAGAACACACCCTTTCTTTTTTTCTGTGCGGATAGATTTAAAGCCTGCCATCGATGATGGTGGTATCGATCGAAAACTGACCCCACCAAATAGGGTCGGACAGGGGAGATGAAAGGGAGAAAACAAAGCTGACACTTGCGAGCTATGTTTGGATGGATTTAATTAAAGCTAAAGAAGTGAAAACACGTTTGCCGCGGTACTGGTTAGGGCTGTTTGGACCACATTTTGATAACAATGTGAATGGGATTAGATTGAAAAGAGAAAAAGTGAGAAAAACTAATGCAAGAAAAAATATGAAAAAACGTATTTCGTAGTTTAGCTGCTTGAATCAAATCATTCACCCTCCACCAAGCAATTCCAACCCCTAGTGGTAAGAATACTACACCGAAAGGTGCGAACATAATTCCTGCTTCTTGTTATGTTTCCCGCGCCTGTATTCTGCTCAAAACGTGCCTCCTCCAAAAGGGGCAAACTGCACGGCGGAAAACCAAATTAAAGTCGAGGGAAAAAACGGCCGCAGCAGCTCTCCTCTTCTTATTGCGCCGCTCGAAAGCAGACCAGCGGCCCCTTTCTTAGGCTCAGACGCCACCCTCACCACACTGGGCCGGGGGCTGGTGATGTGGAAAGTGATGCAGAAACATTGCTTTCCCACCCCACCAACCCGGTTTCGTGGTCGGCACTGACGGAAAATTTCAGCCAACCACCATGGCGCGCGTTTTCTGCGCCATATCCCACGAGGCCGCACAGAAAGAAATTTCGCGAAGCTCGCTTGCGCACATGACTCTAACACACACACACACACACACACAGAGGCAGGCGTGCATGAGTTTTTGGAGCTTTTTCCATGCACAGTATGTATTGTTGCTAGGAGGTTGCCATGTGGCGGTGTGCTACCACGTTGCTCTGCTGCTAATTTCGAGCCACGGAGGAGGGAGAGTGTGTTTGGCCAGCAGAGTAAAAGCAAATTTGAAACCAAAGCAAAACAGTGCGATCGAACAAACGAGGCAAACACAATGTGAGGGAAAATCTCTGCTCTTTCGCGGGTGAAAACCCAACGAGCGGCACAAATCCGTGATCGGAGAAAGACGACGAACCGTGTAAACGCGTTTTTATACGAAATAATCTTAACATTTTTGGTTGTAAAATAAAGTTCCACCCTGTGTCTTCCAATGCTTTTCAAACCGACAACACACACAACCGGTTCGAAACACAACCGCTGCGCGAATATCGTGATAAAAAGGTCCCAATCAATAAATGACGCATAAAAAAAAGCAAGCGATCTCCCCCCGTGTGCTTAACCGGGTGTGCAGCATCCGCCAGAACCGGTTTGCCGTTTGCATGATTTGGCCGATTATTTGATTCGAACGTATTTATTGTAATGTTTTTTTTCTCTTTCTCTTTCTCTGTTGTGTGTGTTTTTTTACTTGACATAATTTTAAAAATCATCACCTTAATGATTTTCAAACTCGTTGCAACGATTGAACAAGCAAAGTTGGTTGTATATTTTAATCGTGCACGGCCGGGCAAACGAGAAACTGGAATAAGTTGTAGTGGAAAAGCAGGAAAAGCATTCTATTGACAATGACCCACACACAAGAAACACATTAAAACACGATTTCCTTTCGCTCCTGTGCTTTGTATGGATTACCGTCCCAAATGAAGAGTCACGAATGTTTTATAAAACACATTAGCTCTTGGCAGTTGTGTCGTTTTGGCAGCTTTAGTCCCATTTGCCAAAAGAAGAGCATGCCTTTTCGTCTGGCACGGGTCTGGCAGCTTTTGCCAGCGCTATGCCCTTGAAAACATCGACCCCTCGAGATGTCATGTGCACACACACGCCCCCTGCTCAGCAGCATAATGTGTCCATAGCACACAAACGCCCTTATTTTCATTCATTCTCATAAAAGGGGACTGGCGAGTTTTGCTCGAATGCTGTCCCAATGTTGAATGTTCTTTTCCATCGCCTGCTTCGTCGCAGAGATTGGCACACACCCTGACACATCCATACAACGATGCTACACCTTTTCCCCTGTCTCGTCTGGGGGACCACAATTGAAAATGAATCAACCCCCGCAAAACGAGACAAAATTTCTTCAATGAAGTAAAACCCAAACCGTGGCTTATGTAATGTGGCTGGACCGACCGACCAGGCCGGTCCGAGCAGCGCTGAATGGAAGTCAGGGTCAGTCATCTGACTTACAGCCCGCGGCAGGAGGATGCGATCGGAACTCGGTCGCTCTGCTCTTCCGTTCCCGCCTATTGGTCCGTTTCATCACGTTCCGATTTTTTTACTGAATGTATCCCCCACCATTCTCCAGCTTACCCCACGACCCAGAGTCGACAACCCACGCAACCACGGGCAACATAAGGCCTACATTGCTGTAATGTCACGTACGGTACCAGTAACTGCTGGCCAGCAAAGTGGGCAGCTTATCTTTCATCAATAAATGTGCTAAACTTAACTCATGATGCCAAACCACCATATACAAGCATAGGTTGGGGCGAAATATCTATTGCTGGGGCACTTACTTGGAGCAGGAAACGTGTATTTCTAGTTTCAGAGACAGTCCCCCTAGCGCTGTCGACCCCAAACTGGACTTGCGGAAAGAGTTATCAGGTAGTACCATCTCCTGAAGACTAAAACAAGGGTTGCTTAAGACCTGCTGATTGTCCCACAATACCTGACGACGCGTCTCAAGCTAATCTGAACCAGAATGTCTAACCAAAATTGAATTAGAATTTCAAAAATCAAACGCATTCAGCATGGCAAGCTCGTTATGGTGGTCGTTGTTCCATCGCATAACCAATCGAAGTAACTTGGCCAACGCAACCGTTACAAACAGCCCCCCTCCCCCTTGCAACCACCCGGAACAGTTCGATTCACGTTGTCATGGAAGATTTTGCACGGTCCCCTTTCTACAAGCACACCACCATCGGACAGGCACACACACACACACACACACGCATACACCCTGTCTACCTTATGTGAAACGTGCGGAGGCAGACCCATTCAAGAGACGACTTCAAGCCAGGGGCCCACACACACATACTGTCGCGGACTGCAGGTTCCGCGCGGAGGAGGAGGACACAAAACAACCCCTACACCCTAACACAGTAACCACCGCCGCCATCATCCGCCGAATGCGTCTCTCTCGCATTACTACCCCACGGCTGTTGTACTTACCCACTGATTCTGCGCTGGTTTCTGTGCTGCGACTTCACACAAAACAGCACGAGTTTCCGCTTTGTGGATCACCAAATTTCCTTCGATTTTGAATCGAGTTGACTTCCGTTCTCTTCCCTTTTTGCTTTCTTTTCAAGCGCATACACACACTCACGCACGAACGGTGATGGAAATGATGAGTATTCTTGTTTTTCTTTTTCTTTCTTAATAGCAAAACATAACTACGAAATCAATCACTGAACACACGCACTTGATAGTGGTTACATGGATGTGCGAGGGGAAAGAAAAACTTCATTTTTATGCAGCGACTGCACACTGGTACTGCAAGAAAAGCACACACACACACACACACACGTAAACATATACGAATTAAAACACACAGGCATATACATTTCAAACACTTTTTTAGTTTACGTTGTCCACAGGTGACTTTTAATATTTTGTTTTACTGATTATCAATTTTCCCATAAGCTACCCAAGAGTTGTGCCCGAGAACAAGGCTCTAGTACAGGATAGAATTTTACACTTGTCTTTGTCGCTAAATTGAAGAACGATGATGTTCCCTCTTCGTTCTAAAGACACACAAAAAAAAAAATTAAATCGATTGCAGACAGGTGGTAGAGAGCAAAAATTAAAAAAGAGCTCAATCATCCATCAAAAACCTGTTCCCTGTAATGTGCCCAGCATCCATAGAGGCAGCAGTACACGGTCCCGTGCACAAACAAGTTTTATGTTTTTGCAGTCTCAAACGGTCGGCACAAAAATGCAACCACATGTCCGCATGCAGCAGAAACAATAAGGTAACGCGTTTGCATATTTTATGGCTCATCACACAACACACGAGACACCAAGAGGTGTCTACGGCGAAGGGACTGGCTAATAAAACCACGGATCCAAAAAAACAAAATGCCCCAAGCCGAATATTTGTCGGCCAATTTAGGCTTCAAGGCAGGAATATTTGTCTTCCCATTACGCTGCCCGGGAACGTACGAAAGACACAATCGAAAAAGGGCAACTCGATAATGAGGAAGTTTTGCCACAACCGAAATAACATTTGCTTTCACGCCTTACATGCCCTCTATTGTTCCAGAGCGTATCCCCGATACGCGGAATCGTATTTCCACAGCCAAGCTTCTCGCTTCGCATGACTCTTGCCAGCACGGCCTGCTATGGTATTATTGATTTTTGTGCGAACCAAATTTTGACTACGCCACCGTGAACGCTTTGTAGAATCCTATTATCGGTGCCGAATTTCCAGTTAGATTGGAATATGATAAAATACATCCATATACGCTCACGGAAAATCACAATTCACTAATATTCATTCTCGCGTAATATTCCTTCACCGTTTTCAATGCTTTTCGTTGTAACCTTTCGGTAGGGTGTCGTTTCGCTAGATTGTTGCAGACCGAAAAACAAAGCTTTTAACCATTTCAAACACTGGCAAACAGAAAGCACACTTCCGACGGGGCAGCTAATCGCCAGTAACCACTTTTTGCATTTTGCTTTCGTAAGGGAATACAAAAAAAATACACACAAACACATAATAATGCTCACTTCGATAACAATAGAAAAATCCACCGTGTTTCAACAACGGTGGATGGATGAAAAGCAGAACCAAAAGCACACACCAAGCGCGACCCCGACAAACGCACACTTACGCGGTCGCTTTTGTTTTGACACTGTGCGAAGCAACACAAGCGATTCCAGGCACCAAGAGCGGATCAAGCCAGGCTGTATCGTCCCATGCAAATTGACAAATGGCCCCGACCAAGGTGGATTCTGAATTGACAGTTTAGATCACAAACGATTCGTTGAGCTAGATAGATTTAAAAAAAGTTGTAGTTTTCAGTGGTAGACATTAAAAAATTATCTCAAAACAGATGGCACTACGATACTAATTGAAGGATTGGATTTAAAATACGCTCCTGTTTTCCAAAACTGTGATCTCACCTGGCACGGCGCTGCTGTCGAAGAGAGCCGGTTGATTTTTGACAGTTGACAGTAGAAACGAAACCGAAGCAAAATCTCCATTTATTTTTTTCGCTATCGTTCAAGTGTCCGCAATAAATTCCGAACCACTTTAGCCAGAGTCCACCGGGTTTTGCCACTGTTGCGTGACCACCCGCCTTCGAAAGTGGGGTGTTACACGATGGCTCTGCTCAAGTTTCACCGCACGCTGCAGACGACCGATCCGCACACCGTACCGGTGCTGATCGTTGGGCAGCTCCGGCACCTAACGGAGCTACCGTTCGAGCGGATCAGCTCGAAGCTGGAACCGCGCGTCGAACGGGAAACGTTCGCCAAAGCCGTATCCTGTCTGCATCCCGCACCGACGGACACGTGTTCGCTCTACCTCGATCTGGCGCGCGTTGCCGCCCTGCCGCTGAAATCTTCCCGGCACAACACCGCGTCCAGGGCGCACTCGATTACGAAGCTGATTCAATCGAACACGACCGGCGTCAGCGAGTCGATCGTAATCGTGTGCGAGAAACAGGACCTGCTGGCATCGGCCTGTGCGGTCGCGCGAGCTTTCCCGCTCTACAGCCGGAAAACGTCCAAGGGCGCCAATGTGGATCCGCCGCCGACGGTTCACATCGAGTTTGTGCTGGTGGGCGGCAACAGTCCGACCGATACGGAGATTACCGAGGAGGATGTGCTGGTGCTGGCCAACGTGACTGTCGGCATCCGGCTGACGGCCCGCATCGTGGACGCGCCGTGCAACGAGATGAACGTGTCCGGATTCTTGTCCGAGGTGGAAGCAATCGCGCTGGAGCTTGGCTTAAAGTCAAAGATCATCCGGGGAGAGGAGCTGCAGCAGAAGGGTTTCGGTGGCATCTACGGTGTCGGTAAGGCGGCGCTGGACCCGCCCGCCCTGGCGGTGTTGTCGCACGAGCCCAAGGGCGCAACGGAGACGGTGGCCTGGGTGGGCAAGGGCATCGTGTTCGATACGGGCGGTCTTAGCATCAAGGGCAAGACGGCGATGCCGGGCATGAAACGGGACTGTGGCGGCGCTGCCGCTATACTGGGCGGATTCTACGCCGCCGTCAAGAGCGGCTTCCGGCAGAACCTGCACGCCGTGTTCTGCTTGGCGGAAAACTCGGTCGGCCCGTTGGCCACCCGTCCCGACGACATTCATCGGCTGTACTCGGGCTGCACGGTGGAGATCAACAACACCGATGCGGAAGGGCGGCTCGTGCTGGCGGATGGGGTCGTGTATGCGGACCGCGACCTCAAGGCAAACGTGATCCTCGACATGGCAACGCTGACCGGTGCGCAGGGCATCGCGACGGGCAAGTATCACGGTGCGATTCTCACCAACAGCGACGAGTGGGAAGAGAAGGCAATGGAAATCGGACGCCGTACCGGCGATATGCTGTGCCCGGTGCCGTACTGTCCCGAGCTGCACTTCAGCGAGTTTAATTCGGCCGTGGCGGACATGAAAAACTCCGTCATGGATCGTGGCAATGCGCAGGTCAGCTGTGCGGGACTGTTTATCGGGGCGCATCTTGGCTTCGAGTACGGCGGCTCCTGGATGCACGTCGACATGGCCGCCCCGGTGCATAATGGCGAACGTGCGACCGGGTACGGTGTGGCACTGCTGGCCGGGCTGTTCGGAGAACACAGCAAGGCGGCCATTCTGCGTGACATCGCGAACCAACCGACGGTTCTGAGGAATAAGACGGCAGGAAATGGAACGGAACCACCGCTGAAGAAGGCCTGCTTGGATTGAAGCATGGAAAAGAGCCACCAGAAGACCAACTCCACAAAATTTAGAAAAAGCTTTCGCATCACAAGCTCCTTTGTTGATTCGGGGAGAGCTGCACCGGAAAAGAAAGATCTTATTTGACGTACACGGGCTGAATCGTCGCATTTGATGAGGTTGGATATGCATTTTTCATATTAATAAAGCGAATTAGAAATAATAATACAAAAGCGCATAGTTAGAGTAATCGAAGGATGGACATGTGCTACCACTTGACAATGGAAATATTTTATTGTACACACACAGACAGTTGTTATCACCAGTCGTCGTCCGTTCAAATTGCATTCAATGCCGAGATAATAGAATTATTGATTGTTAGAGCGAAAAAAAGATGTACCATTGCCGGACTAATCTAATCGATCATGCCTGTTTCGACCGTAAAGGCCGAATGCGCCATCGCAAACAACGGGAACGTGTCGCCGCTTCGCTTCGCTATCTGTTCAGCCTTTTCATCCGAATTGTTCCGACGCTCCGGATCACAGCGTCCATTCATCAGCAGCGTTACCAAGGTGGACCGGCAGCTCGACACGGTGACGGTAATGTGTAGCGGCGTCTGGTCCCCATCCGAGGGTGCATTCACGTCGGCACCATGCTGCAGCAATAGCGCAGCACAGCCAGCATTATTCCACTTGCACGCCGAATGCAACGGTGTCCAGCCCATGTCGGTGCGAGCATTCGGATCGGACCCGTACCGCAGCAACACCATTGCCATCTCGCGGTTATTGTTGTAGCACGCTTTATGTAGTGCCGTGTACCCGTCTCGATCGATAGCTTCCACTACGCACGGTTTGCGGCAAACGATGGCTTCCACTATTTCCTGCTTGTTTTCCCCGGCAGCCCACAGCACCTGTCGTTCGTAGCTGGCTAAACAATTTAAAAAAAAGCAAAAGTTAATTCAAGGTTTCGAAGCAACAAACGTGGGTTTGCATACCGTTCGGTTCTTTGTCCTCTTCGATTAAATCGTCGGGATCGTCCCATCCGCTGACGAACATGCCGCGCGGCACCTTGCTCATCTTTGCCTCCAGTGCTTCGAGCGTGTCCATTTCCTCCTCCTCCTCTTCGGCGGCATCATCCTTCGTTAGCGATTTGGCAATGTTATCCCAGTCGTTTAACGTACGATTAGACATTTTGCAAACAGTTTGAGATGGCCGAAGACTGCCGTTCCGCACAAAAATGTATTCCGGGCACCAAGCAGAACCGTTTATTTGTGTGTTGTTTGGGTCGTTTGTTTACAATGAACTGTCAAATGCCTTGAGAAATGTTCAGCTGTGGTTAGACGACGGGCTATGTTCCATAGCAAGTTGTATTCAAACACGTTCAACATCGCTTTTGGAGAAGACGGCGGAACGAAAAGGTAATTTTCTGTCGATTGTGTTCTTTTATCCATTAATCTTAATTAATCAGATGTTTAGAAATAACTTTCCATCAAGATTTATTGCTATCATACTTTAGTGTGTGTTTGTTGCAGTGAAAAATAGTTGTACAAAATCGTCCCCAATTGCCTGAGTATAAATATACGCAACAGTGATCCCAACATTTTTTACCCTTTCACCAAAAAAATCACAAACGTAA
>AXCO02010819.1:0-10800 GCA_000473525.2 Anopheles melas
GACAGTTAATGAAACGCTTTACCTCCTTTTCCAAGCGTTTAGTGAAGCGTTTGGTAGCTGTCAATTGTTATGTTGCGCTCCGTGTTATGCTGTGTGGAGTCCTGCGGTTAGTGTACAGAGGTGAAAGAACTCCGCAGGAGCCAAAGCCTCTCTAAACCATACTAACAACAACACCTCTTAGTGTACCGAGAACAAAGGAGCCCTTGCCCTCTTTTACGGTGTTCAAGTGTTTCAAGACGATCAGATGATTCGCAATGAACTCCGATCGCTTTGTGATAGTTTGGGGAATGCAAATTTGTAATTTACCGTTGTTTTCGTTGCGGAGAAAGAGAAAGATATATCAAATAAATGTGTCTTCTCACATGCACTAATCCGCCCTACTACGATTTCGGTCGATTTCGATGATTCCCACGATTCCGTACGAGTCCGAATCGGAACAGAAAAACGTGGGTGCGATCCGGAGAGCCCATATTTACATTACTTACCTTCATCTTTATGGTTTTCGGTGTGTTTCTCTCTATCTTTTCAAACAACATTTCGGATTATACGATACGATTAATACAAAAAATATACAAGAACACTAGTTTCATAAAATGGAAATTGGCTCCCTAAAGGATTTTTTTTTCAATAACTTAGTGTAACGAAGAAGGAGTACAACCCTCCATCTGCTGAACATAAATATCATGTTTAGCATGTATGTTACAGTTAATATCATCTTTACCTGGGAAGGGTTGCTAAACATTACGAACGACCGTTTTCTATTGATTAAAATACGTATTACTTTCCTAATACCTGTACAAAAAACTTGGTGGGAGGAGCCAAAGCTACATAAATGCTGCACTTCTTAGCTTTGTAATCCTTTCTTTAAAATCTTTTCATATCTTACACACAACATACATACACTCACATTAAACATCTGTACACAGTTTAATGTACGTTCTATCTAAACAGTCTTTCTCTGGGTTGAGCTAAACTCCCAACGCTATGGGAGTCGTCCCTTGGCAAGGTGAGCACACCATGGCTCACGTGTCTATGATGTACTTTCCCCGTTGCTGCGTTACGGTCGTGCCGGTTGGCATGGTTACGGACGTCGCCATCTGCTGTGCTGCGGACGTACCATTCGGATCGCCGCCGCCGCCGCCAGCGGTGATTTGCTGTGTTTGTAGCTGCTGTTGCTGTGTTGATTGTTGCTTTTGCTGCTGCTGCTGCTGGGAGGAGGAGGAGACGATCTGCTGCTGCTGCTGCTGACTCTTGGAGGTAGCAACGGTCGAGCCGGTAATGTCGGTCCGGAAGCTGCCAGAGCACTGCGAATCGGCCACGCTGCGGCCGTCCCCTTCGTCGCGCCGCGACAGGTCGGAAAACGGCGAACCGCTCCGCTTGACCACGGTCGAGAGGGAGTTCTCGGTCGAGGAGGACAGATTGCTCGTCAGCCCGCTGCTGACGGACGATTTCAGCTGCTTCTGCTGCTCCAGTATGTCGGCCGTGGTCAGATCGCTCGCCTTCACGATGTTCGGCGACACGTTGCTCAGCCACGGTTTGTTCGAGCTGGACTTTTTCGCCATCGTGCTTGCGCCGAGCGCGGCCGTCATGGCGGCGACGGCGGCCACGGTCGAGGTGGCGCTGCACCCGCACAGCAGATCGGACGGCGAATGGCAGATGGCACAGGCGCCCTCGTCCAGCTTGCTCGACGTGGTCGCGTTCATCTCGATCTCGTTCATTGCCTCGGCCAGGTTGCCCACCGTGAGGGCGGCGCTCGGTTTGTTCAGCATCGAGGCGGCAGCTGCCGCGGCCGAACTGGCCCCTCCTGCCGATAATGCACCACCGGCACCGGCACCACCACCGTTGCTGCTGTTGCTGCCACTGCCCTTGCCCAGGTCGGGCGATTCGTCGTAGTTTTTGCTGAGCAGCAGCTTCGACAGGGACGGGGCAAGCCCGAGCCCGATGTTGCGCTCGTGGTACACCTCCGAGATGGTCGGTGTCATTTCGCGCGACATGTGGCGCAGGATCGAGTCTTGGATCGTTTTCTGGCTCGATTTTGCGCCCGGCTGAACGTCCTTGCTGGACGCGGCGCCTGGTCCGGGGGCGCCCGCACCGACACCGCCCAGAGGTGGTGCGTGGACCGAGGCTGCGTGCGAGGTCGCCACCTTGCCGCCGAGGCCCAGATCGGCCGGGGATGCTTCCGCCAGCGGCAGCATTTCGGCGTCGGTCGGCGAGAAGTAGAGCTTGTTCGCGTTCAGGTTCAGCGTACGCTCGTCGTCCGGCAGCGTCGAGAGGGGCTTGCGGGGCGGCGCGGCAAGGCTGCCGAGTGTGGCCGCCGATGAGATCTCGGTCCGGCAGCTGAGCCGATCGAGAAAGCCGAACTGGTCGACCGGCAGCTTCGAGCGGCTCATCGTGCTGGTCGTGCTGTGCAGCGGATGGCCGTGGAGCTGTTGCTGGTGGAGTTGTTGCTGCTGTTGCTGCTGCTGCTGCTGCTGCTGCTGCTGCTGCTGCAGATGCTGCAGATGCTGCTGACCGGCGGCGGTGGGGATGTGTGGCATCGGGCCCATCTTCAGCTTGTTGCGCGTGCGCATACTCTGCAGGCTGTGCGCCAGCGAGGTGAGCTTGCTGCTGATGGAGGCCGCATTGGAGGGGCCCGGGCCACCGGGCGGCAGATCGAACGAGCGCTCAAACTCCGAATCGGAGCTGGTCGATTCGAGCACCGAGAGCGATTTCTGGCCGCCACTCTTGCCGCCGGCGACGCCACCAACACCACCAACGGACGACGGTCCGACCGCTCCATTGATGTTGTTGTAGACCGGGGCGAGCGGTGCGAGCGGCCGCAAACTCTCCACCATCGGCAGGGTCTGGCGGGGCGGTGGTAGCGGTGGCAGATGATGGCCCTGGTGGCCGGCGGCCCGGCGCAGCACGGTCGCATGTCCCGAGCCCTCCCAGTCCGTGGCCGAGCTGGCGGAACTGGAGCTGTCCGGCCGGCGATGATGGTGGACCGGGTTGGGATGGTGGTGCACCCCGTCCGGTAGGCCGGCGTACCCGGACGCCAGCCCGGACGGGGCAGCCGTCGGCCCGTGGCCACCGTTCATCGTGCCGTGCAGCAGCCCGTTGCCATTGTTGGTGTACAGGTTCTTGATGCGCGTCTGGTGGGCCAGCGCGAGCGACACGTTCTGATCGACGGTTTGGATTGTGACCGGGGGGCTCGGTGTGAAGGCGGCATCACTCTCGCCGCCACCGCCCGGTCGCGACACCTTGATCGTGCCGCGCAGGCTCGAGTAGCCGAGTCCCTTGGCGAGATGGTCGCTCTTGAGCAGAATCTGCTGCGTGGTGTACCCATCCGACAGCTCACTGTCGGTGGTGTTGGCCAGACTGGTGTCGAGCGCAGGTCCATTGGCGACCGGTGCCGTTTGCGCACTGTCCGTCTGGCCACCGTCCGGTTCGCCGCGCCGCCGCACGTACGAGATGAAGGCGCTGCGCGTGCTCAGGAACGGGACGCGGCGCAGCGGCAGTGGAGGGCGGGAGAAGTTGTAGCTCGACTGCGATTTGACCGTGACGGCCGGGGAGATGCTACGTTGCTGCGAGTCGCCGCTCGTTGGCGTTGGACTCACGCTGGAGGACACCTTCATCTGCTGCTGCTGTTGCTGTTGCGTCACTTGTTGCTGCGACGACTGCTGCTGCTGCTGCTGCTGCTGCTGCTGCGCAGACTGCGACTGCGATTGCTGCGACTGTTGGCCGGTTGATTGTTGCGCCGCGGCGGCACCCTGCTCGTCCTGCTCGTCCTCCTCGTTCAGCGACTCCGAGCTGCTGCTCGACTCGATGCCCAAACTCTTGGGCGCCTCCTGCGTGTCGAACAGTGCCAGCAGCGCTTGCAGCACGAACTGGCAGTTGCGCCGGTTCGCCTGCTTCCCGGTGCGCAACGTCACCTGGTCCTGGCCCACCTCCATCAGGTCGAACCCGAGCGAGGCGAGCAGCTCGTGGCAGCCGGACACACGCCACAGCCGCACGCTCAGCGGCACATCGATCGCGCTCTCGTTGTCGGTCGCCTTGGACGGGAACTGCGCCACCACGTTCCGCATCACGCCAATGATTTCGTCCGCTATCTCCGCCCCGTGCACCAGCTTCGACAGCGCGTGCAGGGTGGTCGGGGACAGCCCGAGCAGCGCCTGCAGGCTCGCCGAGCACTGGGACAGCCGGTCCTCCGGGTCGCTCTGCGGGAAGAACACGCTCGACGGGATGCCGTTGGCGGCCGGCTCGAACCGGAACCCGACCGCCATCAGCAGATCCTTCCAGCCGCTCACCGGGCCCGCCTTGTTGTCGATGCTCTTCTGCGTCGTGTACATTGCGTTCTTCTGGCCGCGGTGGATGCGCTGCAAGCTTTTCTCCACCAGATGCAGACAGACGCGCAACGCGTCGCGGCACTTGTCCGGCGTGCGCATCAGCTCGCACAGCGCCTGCCCGATCAGTGCCACCTTGTTGGACAGCCGCACGTTCCCGCCGATCAGGATGAAGCCGGCCCAGTTCGCCGGATGGGCAAAGTGTTTCGTGTGCTGCACGGTTTGCATCGCTTCCGCCAGCGCACGGGCGGCGCGCGTACCCTGCAGCAGTGCGGAGTAGAACGCACGCAGCAGTATCTTGGCGGCCGTTTCCGGCACGGGCCAGAGCGACACCAGCACGGCACCGGTGCCGGCAAACAGCCAGCTGCTGGCAAGGTTAGCCACTCCGCTGCCCGTGATCGGTTCGACCGAGTGGTACGAGCTCAGCACGACCAGCTTGGCGGTGAGCCTCATCGACAGCAGGTCGGCCGCACTCAGTATGAAGTCGGACAGGGGCGGTATTTCCATGTTGGTGGTGGACAGGTCGGTCGGCTCTTCGTCGTTGTCGGCGCCGAGCAGTTCACCGGCCGCGCTCGGATAGAACCGCTTGCCGGTGCTCGGGGAATCGAGCACCTCGCCCGGGCTGAGCACGACCGCGCCCAGCTTCCAGCTCACGTTGGCGGCAAAGTGGACGCACTCGGCGGCCGGCAGCTCCGACACGATCGCCTCTTTGGTTGCGCTCGTGCTGACGAGCGGCTTCGTGTTGAGCATGTCGGACACCATGGCCGCCTCCTGCAGCGAGGCGGGCGAATCCGACCAGCCCCACGTGTCCGACAGCGAGGACGGTATCTTTGGTCCGCCGATCACGAGCGCACTGTTCAGCCCTTCAGCTGGGTGGGAAGAGAAAGGAACGTTCATTAGTGGTTGGGGTTCGATGATCATCAAGCTGCGAACATAGTGTGTGCAAGGGAAGATGAAATTTTTGGGTTATGGGTCTATTTTTCTTTAAAAGCGCGACTGAAATGTTATGAATTCTTCACTGAATTATCAAATTCATTAATTATGAATTACGAAACTTAAATTCTATATTAACATTTTTGAAGTTCTGTCACAGTTTCTTGCAAAAAGATCGTGGAAAAGAGATTTCCTATCCAGGCTTCTAAGACTTATTAGTACTCCGGATGAGAAACAATTCTGTCCGGCTTTGTAGAAGCCGACGCATTTATCGAATAGTCCAACGGGCCACCCATTCCCGGATGCAACAATAACTATGTATATAGGCTAACTGTGTCATCGCCGGTACTGTGGTAGAGTCGTCATCTCGTATGACTAAAGAACAACATGCCCGTCATGTGTTTTTGAGAAATGTGTTGGGTGCAATATCAGTTCCAGGAATGGGTATGGGCTCAGACACCTTTTTCCAGGACAGGTAGGGAAGAGTTCAGGAACAGTTCTAGGACCGGTTTGCGTTGGGGATCAGTTCCAGGGCAGAGTTTTGGGTTCGGAATTAGCTCCAGGAACGGTATGGGTACAGCATCAGTAAGGAGTTTAGGATCAGGGCCAGCATCTGAGTAAATTCAAGAGCTATTTCAGGGCCGGTAAGGGTTGGGAGTCAGTCCAGGGAAGTTCAATTGCTAGACCAATCGAAATTCGGGATCTGTTCCATAATTAGGATGGTGCCAAGAACTCTTACAGTACCGGCCTGATTTTAACATCAGTTTCAAATCCAATAATGGTTCAGAATCTACTAAATTTAAACCATCTGTATCCTTTGGGCACTTCAATTACTTATCATTTGTTGTAGCGATCGTTCTAGTTCGGCTTGTTTTGTAGTAAAGTCAGCAAAAAACTCCAAATTTTAACTTTCACTCTACCTTTCAATCTTTGCTTTAATAGAGGTTTACACTTACCAGGTTCACGCGTCTTGATGCGACTCTTCTGGCGTAGCGTGTGCAGCGACGGTACAGTAAGCAACGAGCACCGTTCCGATAGATACTCGCCATCCTCATCGCCACTGCGCAGGATGGCGAACGGCACCAGGTACAGTTCCTTCTCCAGCACGAGAATCAGCTCACGGCGCCCAATTCGAGCAGCTGAAAACGAATCATTGGCAACAAAAAAAAAACCCGGTGAGAGAGTGAACAAAACACAACAACACTATAAAGATCGTTGCTTACTTGTGCTAATGTCTGGCAGGAGGTCCTCGAACGGCGCCAGCAGCAGATTGTAGAGGACGTGCAGACAGGACGGTCCCTGCCACGGTGGCAGCATGTTCGAGCGTCTCGAGCGTGTCGATCCCTGCAGGCTTCCGATCGATCTGTTAAAGAGATAGAGCGAGAGAGAAGACACCAATTAGCACCAGAAGATCGCGATCCTCCCTCCCCCAAGATCAAGCGCGTCTCTTACCGTGTTGAGCCCTGCAGACTGGCGACCGAGCCACCAACACTCCCGAGGCTGAACAGCGAGCTGAGCGAGTAGTTGCTCGAGTTGAGCAGATGGTTCCGGTTGACCATGCGCAGAAAGCCGGCCCGCTCGTTCGTGAAATCGTCGATCAGGTTCTCGCTCGACGACTTCCAGCCACTGCCGTCGCCCTCCTGCAGCACGCTGCCCGAGTTGACGCCGAGACAGTCGCGCACGTAGTTGATGTACCGCGCCAGCAGGCTCTGCTCGTCGCCCATCGACCCATCGTCACCGCCGCCCTCCCGCACCACCAGCTTACCACCTCCTCCACCCTTCGCGTCCAGAGTGGCTGTACTGGCCCCAGCCGGTCCCGCCAGTGCCTTCTGTTTCAGCATCGGCAGCGTTTGGTCGTCCAGCTTGGTTGCGTGAAAGCGCACGATGCGCTTCTGGGGCTGCAGGAACCACGCGTACAGGTCGGCCCCGGCCAGGCTGTAGTAGATGATGCTCGTCTTGCTGCGGTTGACCGTGTCGAAGATGTACTCGCTGCAGGTGAGCAGCGTTTTCCGGTTGTTGAGCGAGTTTTCCGCGCTCTGGTTCGAGTCAGCGCCGAGGCGCGACCGGCACCGTTCGGCCGCCACGAGCGCCTCCTCGGTGCGCCCCAGCCCGACCAGCACGCGCTGCAGCGTCTGGTAGCAGGCGGTCTGCAGGTCGTACAGCTGGGTGCGCCCTTCCGGCGTCACCTGATCGCTCCGGATCGACTCGAGGATCTGGGCCGCACTTTCCATCTGCTGGCGGGCGGCATCGTCCTCGCCGGACGCGACGAGCGCCAGCCCGAGCCGGTAGCGCAGCTTCGCCTCGTCCTCCAGCTTGTTGAGCGACTGGGCGATGGCGAGCCCCTGCCGCAGGAAGCCGACCGCCTGCGGCACCTGCTCCATCGCGTGGTACACCCGGCCGAGGGCGAGGCAGGCGTGCGCCTTCGTCTGCCGGTCGGCGGTCAGGGTGAGCTGCTTCTCGTAGTAGCGGGCCGATTCGGCGTAGTTGCGCAGCGCATCGTACACGGAGCCGAGGTTGCCGCTGGCCCGTGCCTGCAGCGTCGCGTGGTTCACGCTTTCGCCCAGCTCCAGGTCCTGCTTGTGCAGGCGCAGCGACTCGTCGTAGTCGCCCATCTGCTGGAAGACGGCGCCGAGCCCGCTGATCGCGTCGGACGTCAGCACCCGGTCGCCCAGCTCGCGCGCAATGTCCCGCTGGTGCTCGAGGCAGTTGATCGCCTGCTCGTAGTTGCCGAGGGCGCTGTGGATGCTGCCGAGGTCACCGTACGCGGCCGCCTTCGCCTCCGCACTGCCCAGCTCGTGCGACACGACCAGCCGCTTCTCGAGGCACACGAGCGCCTCCTGCAGGTTGCCGACGGATTTGTAGCAGTTGCCGAGGCCCCGGTACGCGCGCTCCTGGTCCCGGGGGCTTTGCAGTGCGATCGCTAGCTGCAGGTGCCGCTCGTGGCACTTGATCGCTTCGGTGTGGTAGTCGCCGAGCGCATCGTAACAGTCGCCCAGGTGGCCGAGGGCCCGCGCCCGATCGTGCTGGGCGGTCGGCGAGCTCACCTGCTCGAGTGTGCCGAGCTGCTGCTCGAGGTACCCGATCGCGTCCTCGTAGTGGCCCATGTTGAGCCGCGCGATGCCCAGGTTGCCGAACGCTTGCGCCTCCACCGCCGAGTCCTGCAGCTCCTGGGCCCGCTCCAGCTGCTCCTGGTAGCACTTGACCGCGTGCGTGTAGTTGCCCAGCGCCATGTGCACCGCGCCGAGATGCCCGTGCGCCCGGCACTCCCCGGGCAGATCGCTCATCTCCTGCCGCAGCGTCAGCTCCTGCGTGTGGTACCCGAGCGCTTTGTCCAGCTTCTTGAGCAGCCGGTGGGCCAGCCCGAGCGCACCGCAGGCGGCCGCCTCCATGCCCCGCTCGCGCGTTTGGCGGGCGAGCGCCAGCTGCCGCTGGTACATCTTGATCGCCTCGTCCACGTCGCCCATCCGTATCAGCACGTCGCCGATGTTGCCGAGCGCGCGGAACTTCCCCGGCAGATGGTTCGTCATGTGCGCGATCGCAAGGAAGTACTTCTGGCACTCGAGCGCTCCGCCCGTGTTGCCGAGGGCGAGGTGAGCCAGCCCCAGGTTACAGTACGCCCGGCCCATGTTCATCTTGTTCTGCAGATCCTTGGCGAGGGCCAGATCCTGGTCGTAGTACCGCACCGCCTCCCGGTAGTTGCCGATGCAGTAGTGCGCGTAGCCGAGAAAGTGGCACGCCTTGCCCTCGGCCGCCACGTCCCCCAGCTCCTGGGACAGCATCAGGTACTGCTCGTAGTACGGCACCGCCTGCGCGAACTCCTGCCGCGAGCTGAGACAGTTGCCGAGGTTGAGCAGGGCGCACGCCTCGCCCGCCGTGTCCTTCAGCTCGCGCGCAATGTTCAGATGGGCCCGGTAGTGCATCAGCGCCATATCGTGCGCACCGAGCGCCTGGTACGCGACCGCCAGGTTGCCGTGGGTGGACGCTTCCGCGCTGCGGTCGTGCACCTCCTTGCTGATGATCAGCTCCTGCTTGTGGTACTTGATGGCCGACTCGTAGTAGCCGGCGGCCGAGTACGCGTTGCCGATGTTGCCGTACGCCCGGCCCATGCCGGCCTTGTCCTGCAGCTGCCGGGCGATGGTGAGGTGCGCCTGGTGCAGCTTCAGTGCCGCGTCGTGCTCGCCGAGCAGCTGGTACACGATGCCCAGGTTGGAGCAGGCCCGCCCCTCGCCCACCTTGTCGCGCGCCGCCAGCGCCATCTCGAGCTGCTTCTCGTGCCACCGCTTCGCCTGCACAAAGTCGTGGCCGCAGCGGGCCGCATGCCCAAGGCCGGCGTACGCGCGCGCCTCGATCGCCCGATCGCCCAGCTGCTGCGCGATGCGCAGCACACTCTCGTGGTACGTGATGGCCTGCGTGAAGTTGCGCTTGTAGTGGTAGCTCGAGCCGAGGTTGCTGTACGCCCGGGCCTCCTCCACCTGGTTGCCGAGCTTGCGGGCCAGCCGCAGATGCTGGGTGTGGCAGTCGACGGCCGAATCGAACTCGCCCATCGCCAGGTACACTGCGCCAACGTTGCCGATCTCGCGCGCCTCCTGCAACCGGTCGCCCATCTGCTTCACCAGCTGCACGCACTGCTTGTGCGAGGCGAGCGCGTTCGGGTAGTCCCCGATCGCGGTGTACACGTGGCCGAGCGAGGTGAGGGCGGCGGCCGCTGCCTGCGTGTCCTTGCACTTCATCGCCAGCACGAGCTGGTAGCGGTGGGACGTCAGCGCCTCCTTGTACGAGCCCTGGCTGAAGTAGGCCGAGCCGAGGTTCCCGTGCGCCCGGCACTCGCCCGCCGTGTCGCCCAAGCTTTTGGCCACCGCCAGGTCCTGCTGCATGTACGCGATCGCTTTGTCCAGCTGGTTCAGCGCCCAGTGGGCGGAGCTGAGCGCGGAAAAGACGGACCCGCGCAGCTTGAGCGAGCACGAGCCGATGCGCAGCGCCGACTCGAGCACGGTCACGGCCGCATGGTACTGGCCGGCGCCGAGCAGCTCCTGCCCCACCACCGAAATCACCACGAACGGGGACTGGTCGAGCTTCATCGCCTTCAGCTGCTGGAAGGTGGGCTCGAGGGCATGGCGCAGCGGGCTCTTGATCGATGCCTCTACCAGCCCGGCCAGCAGCTGCTTGCTGTTGGGGTCCTGCGCCAGACCGGCACTGAACGCGGCCAGCGCTTCGCCGTACCGGCCGAGACACTGGAGCGCGACCCCCTGGCGGAAGTACGCCTTCGGCCACTGGGGGCAAAGCTCGCGGGCCCGCGTCGCATCCTGCAGGGCGAGCGCAAACTGGCCCTGCTTCAGCCGGGCGGCCGACCGGTTGCTGTAGAGGATGTGGTTGCCCGGGTCCAGCCCGAGCGCGTCCGTGTACAGCTGGACGGCGGTGCTGAAGTCACCGTTCTGGCACGCGGTGTTCGACTGGCGCACCTTCTCGAGGAAGAGGGCCCTGTTGGCCGCGGGCAGTTCCGGCGTACCTTCCGGTTCGTTCTGTGGTGCGTTCGATGGCACGATCG
>AXCO02010820.1:0-12909 GCA_000473525.2 Anopheles melas
TTGTTGCGCTTCTTTGCGTGAAAATTGATTGCCTTGAGGTGTGTGTGTGTGTTTGTTGTTGTTGCTATTGTGCATTCTTTTATCAAGAAAAGCAGAGGATTACAAACCCCCCCCCCCCTCCCACCGCAAACATCAGTGCAGCGGTTAAGTGAACAATTATTGTTGTGTTTTGGTTTCTTCATCACACACTAACACCGCATCCAAAAACACCCCCACACACACACGCACTCTGTGGCAGCAGCAGCAGCAACTAGTTATCAAATGCTTGTGTTTTCATGCAAAACCGGCTGTTGTGATCTTAAAATATCACCAACAAAACATAGTAAAAAGTGAAGCTTCAGTGAAGGAATTGCGTTAGTGTCAGCAAATGTGAATTTAACAAAAATCAATTAAAACACAATGATTTAGTGCAAACAAAACAAAAAAAAAAGGAAAGGAAAACGGAAGCCGAAGCAGCAGTGATGGAATTTCAGTTTCTGTTTTAACCTTCCGGAACCTTACAAGCTGCCGTGGTGTGGAAAAGCGTGTGCGTTCAAACAAACCAGTGAACAAAGAAAGCAAGAAAGAAATTTTGATTTTATTTTCAAAAGAGAATATACGGTGCAAAGTGCAACAAAAGTGCATCCGATTGTGCACACATACACATATGGGTTTGATGGCAGGTGGCAGTGCCAGTTGGTGTGCCAGTGAGTAGAAGAAATCGACCGGGGGAAAAGGAACGCAGCAGCAACGCCAACGGCAACGGCAGCAGCAGCAGCAGCAGCAGCAGCATCAAAAGCAATGATTCAGGTCGATCCGGTTGGATACCCGTCAAATGTGAAAGATGAGTCCAGCGCCGATGAAGGTGAATACACTTACCTGTCCTGCACGTCCATTAAAACCAACTTCCCGACGGCAAAACTGTCGATCGACTTCGCTGTGTGGCAAAACTCGAGGTGTTTATTGCTGTTTGTGGTTGCTTGCGGGATGGTTAGAGAGCTCGGATTAACAACAACGCTAGCGAAGGGGGGAGGGTGTGCAAAAGAAACAATCAATTATATTTCTAACATAACATTTACCCGCTGCGCCACAAACAGATCGTACGCTCTTCCCCTTGAAACTCCAAAAAAAAAACCTCGCGGAATAAACAACGATCGGCTGACCAACCGATCGGTGGGTTGGTATGAACAGGGGGATGAGGAAACCGAGCTGACCGGCAGGGCAGCTGCTGGCGGTGGTTGGGAAAATAAATAAATTTTCCCTAGTTCGTGCGGGATTTTCCCCCAATTTAATGTCGTCTCTTGCGCTCTCGTGTGATCTTTGTTGCGTGCAGTTTTTTTTCTGCCGCGAACCACATCCGCGAATGGTTTACGCAAAAGGGCCGTTTTTTTTCGCTCACTCTCTGCTTTCTGTACAGTGAAAATGAGAAAATCGATCGCGCCTATTAGCGTGTATACGTGTGTGTCTGTGCTCGTTTTGGAAGCGTTTCCCGGTGAGGTTTTTTTTTTTTGGGTGGGGAGGTTGGCAAAAACCGGCAAAACTCACGCACTCACTCGGGCTAGGGGCTGGTTTCTATCTAATCGATTTATTTTATTTTGCATTTCAAACTGGCCCGCGGGTAGAAGATTGCTTTATTTCCCAACGCTGATCCAGCTGGAGGTGAAAAGCTATCCCCCAATGTACGCTTGGCCTGGCTTGGCCACCAAGCGAGTGAGCGTTGGGCCAATGTTTACGATTTATTAATCGAATCGATGTGGAAGCTGGAAAACCGCCACTGCGTGGTGCTAATAATGTAATTAATAAACTGATTTTATGTTAAAGGCCGCGTACGCGCGGACGACATCTGGCGGATGTGTTGAACGCGTTTATTTGCACAGACAGATGCACCCACAGATGCACCCACCACACAACCCGATGCAATGCTAAACATCAAACCCGAAACCGCGATTAAAATCCCCGACACCAGATATATATATTAACCTCCGGTGCCGCCTAGATAAATGGATGGATTTAGATAAAGGGAGTTTAATTGATAGGTGTGTACGTATGTACGTGTGTGCTTGCGATACAGTAGCTGACCCAGTTGGAGGTTTTAAACGCGCGCGTGTGTGTGTTTGTGTAAAATGTATATGAGGAAAGATACGCATCAATGTTGTTTTAATCAATTGCTGCTATTATGGACAAGGATGCAGCGGTTATTTCATTTTGCGGTAAGATAAAGTGCAGTGATGGCTGTCATTTGATGCATTCATGGCGAACAAATGTGCACAACGCATACTGAAAATAAATGTTTTACTATCAAAATGCCCACTGAAACTTGTTTTTATTTCATTCCCATTCATCAAAGTACCGGAGTGATTCTTTTCCATGAATGTCTTGCCATTTTATATGTATTAATGCTATATAATGTAATACAAGTAAGACTTTGAATAGCGTATTATTGCTATCTTTCAATCATAGACTCACTTGATTTATTGCATACAGAAGTGCTTAACCACACAGTCATTGTGGTGGAAATAAGATATGAGTATCATGTAGCAACCGGTGCCGCTATCGGTAGGACTATTGAGGGTTCTTGGCTTCATTTATCGCTATCGCTTCTACTTAACTATAGCATTGAGTATTTGTGAGGTTATTTTAGAGAATTTAAACAATGTTTTAATATATTGCCCAAAACTTTTCTTTTTTCTTTTATGAAGTACAAAACCATTTTATCTACTTTTCCTACGATTGAGTACGCACACTTGCTTTCAATGAATCGTTATTTAACTTTTCATGCAACCTGTAAAGGTTTTTAGCATTTGAAAGATGTTCTGGTGTATTTTTTACATGTGAAAGATTTATTTTCCTTACTATCAGTCATTATCAATGAAGAAAGTATGGGTATGTTTCCAGTACACCACGAAGTACAGTGAAATCTCCCCAAGATGTAGTCTCTTCAAGTTAATTGACGGTTACCAAAAATATTGATCAAAGGATACCATGTTTTTTCCCGCAGTTTCTTGGACACTTCATAGCAACACCTTTTATTCGTTTTCCTCAACATGAATGTCTCTCCAAGCTGACGGACTCTTGAAGATTCACCTTCGAGAGATTTCACTGTATTCCAAATTTGACAGTTTTTGTCTGTTCACGGAGTACATTTTTGGAAACTAGACAATGTTTGAATTAATTTGGTTTGATTTTTTTTTTCGCAAGGGATCAATTGCAAAATGATTTATCATTTTGATTATCCAGTCAGAATTCAATAGTTGAACGCTTTTTAGTTGGCATGCTTTTTAGTTGAACGCTGGATAGTTGGCTGACAGTTCAATTAAAAAGCACGCGCTTGTATGGGAAAACCGGTTTTTGAAAATTTCATAAAAATCTCATGCCCTGCCGAGAAAAAATTCATATTTTTTTGTATGGAAAAACGTGCCAACTAAAAAGCACATATTCAATAGTTGGCAGGGAATCGAAGTTCAACCAGTGAGTTCAGACTGTAATCAAAAGCATGAAAGTAAGGAAATATATAAATTGTTTAATAGATTATTATTGAACTTGTAATTTAGGAGATAACACCTGCAACTTTCATCAAAAAGTTTCTTTGTTTTGTTGGTATTTTTGAATTTAAAAGTGATTTTTGATGTTTTCTGATGTCCTCCTAACGCATTGACCGATTAATTGTATTTTAATCGACCTGTTTGAATTGTACAATCTTTCTGCTTCGTTGTGTGAACCACTCTTTAATCCCATTGTTCACTGGAGCCATATAATATAATAATTTCAAGCGCTTAGTAATGCTCCAATTTTACCTTATGATTAATCAAACCCCCTCTGTTTCAACCTTGCGCTTTGTCTGTCCCCCCTTTTTTTGCTTTGCTATTCTGTTGCACACAAACTCGAAATAGAGCACCAATTTAATATGCATTTAACACAGCCCGACAACGGCCATTAACAGTATCGCTTGCAATCATGCACGAACAATGCGCTTCAAAAGGCGGGCCCCGCTGTTCGTTTCAGAGAATAAGCGCAATGAGTAGGCAAATG
Organism: Anopheles melas; assembly: GCA_000473525.2. NCBI lineage: Eukaryota > Metazoa > Arthropoda > Insecta > Diptera > Culicidae > Anopheles > Anopheles melas. Next base: position 4,009 of record AXCO02010820.1, read on the forward strand.
ATATGATAAATGTTGTCGTACAACCAAAACCCGCCAAACCGTCGGGGTAGAGGAGAACGATTGCATTTTGCGACCCCGCCGATCGCCGCCGTCGATCATCATCATTATTATGGATGGATGGTTTTTTTTTCGTGCGCCAATCGAAACGACAAGGGAACAAGGTGTGTGGAGCACGCAGCAGAAAGGGAAGGAGGTTGCAAGAAGAAGAATGGGAAAACCAGTCGCGGAACCTGGGGCGATTTTGGGCGGAGTTACGAGCGCGTTATGATTGCTTGATTGCTTGACTGTCGGTTTGAATTGCTCGTGCAACGAAGGGGATGGTGCTGATGGTGGTGGTGAGCCGATTGTCAAAAAGGGAGGGATGCGTTTTTTGTAGTTGTGGTGTAGTTGTTCGTTATTATTACGTCGCCCGCCTCGTTGGCCACACATGAGGGGCTGTGATTTTTCGTTTTCGACGAAGGGTGCCGCCCGACCCGATGGCGACCACGACTACGGCGAAGGGTTTTAATCGAAAAAGATATGCACACACACACTAATACACACGCAGACACTCTGTCACACCAATCCGATCGATGGATTATCGCAACATTTGTGCTGTTGGTTCGTTTACGTAGGTCGATTCGAGAAGCCCTCACACAGGCAAATGCATTACAACACACGCACACAACCATAATCTCATAAATTGAAAGGGATCACATTCGCACAGGCACTCTAGATCGGTTGCCCTAGTTTTGGCGCAGCACAAGAGCAGCAGCACTAGGAAAGGAGCACTAGATTTGGTACACTGCCAAAGATGCTTGTGGATGAGTCGGTGTTTGGATGATGCATTGCATTTGCGTGTGCAGCGCGAGAAGCTGCGCAGTTTTCCCTTTATTGCAACTGCAACTCTGTATTTTACACAAAAACACACATTGTAACAGGACTGCACAGTTATTGAAAAGCGGTTAAGATTTCACGCGAACGCAAGCAATGCGCCATCGCTCATCGCCGGCCAAGGTCGTTTATAAGTCAGAAGACGCCACGTGAACGTGAACGGGAAGAACAGCGAGTCCCAAGGCAAGAGGAAGAGGCAGCGTTTGCATTTGGAAAACGATTAACCAAAAGTGTCGTAAAACGGCCCCGAACTTTAAACTGGCCCGAAAGGACACAGACATTTTGATATCGTCATTAGCCGAAGGGGCTGCGTCTGTGGAATGGGATTCGGTGGAATGTAATTTTTCGCCCCTAGATAAACTTTAATGAAGCGCTCCCTTTCCCCTCCACCGCTAGTTCTAGGCCCATCGGAAGACGTATCCTTTTCACGGCCCGGAAACCCTTTGGAAAAACCCAAAAATGACCGTCATTAAGTTGTAGATAATGGACGAAGAAAACAAGCGAGATCGACCCGAGATCGTTCCGTTTCATGCCTGTTTCCTTTTTTACAAAAAAAAAAAAGAAAATGGTTAGAAAGAGCCATGGAATTTGATTGCTTTTTTCCCCAGTCTTACTCACCGCTCGAAAAGTGAGTTGCGTCGCTTGGTCCTATGTGACCTATCCGTTTTCACTATTGGAGTGATTACAAATTAAGATACAAACCTCTCGGATGCAAATGCAAACCGGCTGCCCCAATTTGGGAGATTCGGGGACACATTTCATATACGAAAAAAAAAGAGAAGGAAAAGCGTTTAAGGACAATCCATTGCTTCCGTAAACGAGCTAACTTGGGGCCCTTTTCCGATAGGAGGGAGGACTTTTTTGTAATGAAAATTCAAGAATGGTTACAATATCACAAAAATGGCACCAAAGAAACCGTTTAAAACTGCAAACCACCACCACCTTTGATTACGATGAGCATTTTCTTTGCTTCTTCTGAGTGACTTTAACGGAGCAAAACCAACAACAACAACAAAAAACTCGACCCAAACCATGAAACGGGAGCAATAAAATTGTAATCCAGCACCGTAAAATGGGCGGGCAGAGGAAGATAAGAACCGCTTTTATTGTTATGGTTATCCCCCCGGGTTAAGCTTGTACCGGCACCGATGTACGATGTCACGAATCGGCTTGTCCGGTTATTACCATCACCATCAGCAGTGTCTTGTTACTGTGGTCGAATAGGTTGCCCGGTGTGTTCTTTGTATATCTTTTCCGGACGATTATGAATGAGGTTTTATCGGTGCGTTCGTTCAAGCAATATTTGTCGATGGTGATGTTGATCCAGCGCAAACATGGCGCAAACGATCAGTCAGCGATCGAGGTTTGATGCTTACCCGGCAATAAAGTTTTGCACATCCCGTCGGCACAAGAACTGTCTTCCGTTCGCTTTACACGGCTTTGGTTTAGCCGGGAGACTAATTGGAAGATGGAGACGGCTTGTGGGGCAGTGTAAACAGGTTCCTTTCCTATCGATCAACCCTCTCTCTCTCTCTCTCTCTCTCTCTCTCTCTCTCTCTCTCTTTTCTCGCTCTCTTTCGATGAGCGTATAAATTACCCCTTTTTTTGGGGCCAAACGTCAACAGGGAAAAGATGCTTCGCAATTCCGCGCACACGACAAACCAATTTCCTTTTTCTCCAACCGTGCTCTGCTGTGGTCTTAATCCACGAGCTCGAGCTATTTTCTCCCAGTGTGTCCCAGGTGCCGGAAGAAAAACATGCCAAAACGTCAGCTTTTCTCTGTTGACCAACATCCACCCTGGTCCCCTGACCTGATGTCTCGCTCTCTCTAATCGCAGTGTGTCTATGAAAATGGGCATTAAGCTTGCTGCCGCTGCGCTGGTGTGCCGGATCGGATATGGATAAATCGGACAGATCGCACCACCAACCACCTCCCCGCAAACCCCCCTTTAAATTGATGGGTTTTATGTTGGAACAGGGGATAGGAGAGAAAAGGTTCGAAGAAGATCAGCAACATCTCAAACTGGTAATTGTGGTCAGTGATTTCGTCGTTCGTCTTCTGGTCCCTGAAGTCTTTTTGCTCTCTCTCTCTCTCTCTCTCTCTCTCTCTCTCTCTCTCTCTCTCTCTCTTTCCACCATCGCTGAACTCGTTTTGTTCCACACCGATAAGGGATGCCAAGCGTGGTGCGTGTGTGTGGAAAGAAAACAAACAAAGTGAGGTATACGATCGCACGGGATCACATGTTGGGACGCGCTCCGTGGGTTATCCCGCGTGGGCCTCTCGGCTGACCGGCTGAACAAACGGAAGCTGTGTCCAGATGCATGGCCGTTCGGGCCAAAACATAAAAGCAGCTCCATCCAGTCACGCATAAAAAAGAGTCGGCGAGAAAACGAGACTTGAGTTGAGTCCGAATTTTAAAATGGACACGCAATGGAAGAGCTTCAAAATTCCAATCAAACAACTAACATCGAACGAGTTTGTGTGCTTATATCTCAACACACGAAACACACACACTAACTATTGATTGATCGGCAGGAAATATGCGACCCCGTGGGCTCATCATAAGACACAAGCGAAGGCGCACGCATGCTTAGGGAGGGCCGCAGCAGCGGGAGAGACCGCGCAACAACGCGGGTTGATTTTTCCGCGAGTTTCGATCCATGGACCGCTTGTCATGTTTGTGCGTGATTTGATCTTGTGTGTGTGTATGTGTGTGTGTGTGTGTGTGTGTGTGTTCGTCTGCGCTTGGTCTGCGTTTTTTGATAATCGGGACCGTTTGTCGATTCCATCACCACAGTTAACCACCATTTTGTTTCGGTTTCGATCGGTTCTCAAATTAATAACTCGTTTTCCTCACATTTCGGGGAGATGAAGCGAACGCCTCTCCCCCTCTCTCTCTCTTTCTCACTCTCTCTCTCTCTCTATCACTGTCTCTCGATTAAATTCCCATACAGGAGGCCATGATGGTTTTGTGTTGTTGGCAGTGTGCTACCTTTTGTTAATGTGTTGTGCCTGTTGGCGTTGTGTATTTGCGTTCGAATGCGTTCGGAATGCAAAATGTGCGATTTAAATGAGAGCAGCGCGTTTTTTGCGTGAATGTGTGTTTGTTCCAGCAAAATTGCGACCGAAAAACGCGCGTTAATTCGTCCCAATAACCGTATGGTAAAATGGTAATAAATAACGCTGGAAAGGCTAGGCCCCAAAAGCCTTACCAAAGGGGGTCATCTTGGGGTCAGGATGGGTGGTGCGCAGTGAGTGAAGCAAAATGGGTGGTTGATTTATTAATTTAATTTGCCAGACGAATTATAATTAGTCCGTGACGTGGTGATTTTTCGCCTTTTTGACACCTTCTCGGGGTTGGACGAAGTACCAGTAAGAGCGACAGTTTCACCAAACGCATTGACATTAGCATAAAGTGCATTATATGCGTGTTGATGCCCCCCCCCCCCCTCTTGTATCTGAGGTTGTATTCGTTAACCTGTCCGGGTTTGAAGTCTTCTGCTGCTACTGCTGTTTTAGCATAATCAGTTTTGAGAGGAAGCTTTAACCTATTACGTAGCTGCGAAAGTGGTGAACACACATTAAAGCGTTAGTCGTTACCATGGCTGCCTAATTTTTCGCCCGCTTGAAGCTCAACTCGCCCTGCGGGCGTATATTTAAACCGTTGGAGTTTCGGGTCAGCTGGCGAAATTAATTCAAATTGGTGCCATGTTATTTGGTTTGAAACCCAACACAACACAAAACTGATAAAAATGATAATGTAGCTTTCACGTGTAAAGGTTGACATACTTCAAGCTTGGTGGACGTCTTCTTGGAGCCTTTATTTACTCTGCTGACTTATTAATTTCAAAACCCCGCACTCGCTTCCCACCTATCAGCAACGGCATGGGCTGCAAGGGATGAAGTGCATACATTCAATTGATAATAGAAATGACCGCTTCTTGCTGACCGTCTCGATTGATGATATGTTGGAGTGGGATAGAGCGGATGATGAGGCATTGCAATTGATAAAAGGGGGGCGAGGGCAGAAACACGCGCGAAGACGAGCCGAAAGCTGTGTCTTCTAAAAGATACACACACAGAGCGAAGTGCTTGCTCAAACATAACCTCTTGCAAAAGGTTTTCAGTGAGCATACGTTGTAGGCAATAAAATAAAACGCATCCAATAACACGTACATCCATACACACGCAAGCAGGGAGCAATGGAATTGACCACATCAGAAGAATTGGACTGTGCACTGAACAAACTGAACATGGAAGAGATGGAGTCAAACAGGGAGGAAAGGGTATGATTGCTGCACATAAACGAACGAAAGGAAAGGAAAATCAATTTACAACACGCCCTGCTGCACACACGATGCCCTGATGGCTGCTGCCATCATCCTTCGAGGCACTTTCCTGCGCTGAAAAGGGATTTCAGATCGCCCTTTTACTTTGCGGGGAGTGGGTTTTTGGTTGATGCCGGGGGGAGGGATACTGCTTCAGCGAGAGAGAGAGATGGGGTCGCTTTGGAAGAGTCCCGGGACCTGGTGGTCAGTTTTGTTGTGTGTGTGTGTACATATCGATTGGAGTACACCGACACCGAACGACCACACCCGGCACAACGACCGACCGAGCGACCGATTGAAGTTATTGCATTCAATTTCAGACTTACACTTTTCCTTTCTGACCAATGTTAAGCATCGTATCCAACGTTGTCCTTCCTTCCTTCCTTGTTGGACGCTGGTTTTTTTATCGTTCGATTGTCAAACAGTGTTCTTTCTTGTTGTTATGAAATGTGGATGAAATGGGAACCTTCGGGACCTTATTTTATATCCAGGACTTGCTGGCAGTACGAAGCAGTGGTTTGGGTCTTACATATAGGTGCATATAGGTGGGTGCTTTGCTTATCTCGTGTCCAGTTGCCCCGTGCCTTGTTGTGTGTGTGTTTGTATCTTTCAAAACCACCCCGAGTATGTAGAGATAGAGGCAAATAAATTAACACTCCCGATGGTGGGCTTGTGTGGCTGTGCGGTGGCCACGGTGCATTGGAAGTGCCGCCTGGTCGCGACCGAAGATGGTACCGTCACCGGCCTTTCCGCAGCTCGCGTGATTGAAGGGTGGTAGTTGTGTTGTGTTTCTTGTGCTGCGGCTTTTGTAGTTCGTTTCGTATCGAGCATTGATGGAATGTGTTGGAGCAGTAAGAATTGTGATGAAGCAGGTTGGCAAACACTAACAAACATTTTGTTGTAAATTTAAATCATTTTGTAAGGGTAAACAAGCATATTTAACTGTCTGTGTCTTTAGGAATGTGGAATTATTTGTGATTGCGATTAGTTAGTATGGCAACAAACTATGAAATGTTTTGTTCTTTATGCATTTATTCTTGCTTCAAAATTTGTTTAACATGACTCATTTTTATTTGTTGACAACGGCTCAAAAGTTCCTTAGAAAATTAAAAAAAATAATTGTTAATATTAAAGCTTAGATTAATTTGGGGCAGTCCCGTGGTACAGTCGTCAACTCGAACGACTCAATAACATCCCCTTCATGGGTTCAAGCCCAGAATGGACAGTCCCCCCGTAGCAAGGATTGGCTATCCGGCAGCGTGGTAATGGATTAAGTCTGGAAAGCCTGTACAGGCCGGCATGTCTGCGTAGTTACGTTACGTCAAATAGGAGATGAAGATTAATGGTAACTCAACTAGGCAATAATCATTTTATTTGATTTAAATATCCTAATTAAATTAAACAATTAAAATTAACATCTCTGGTATGTTATTGTACTGTCAGTGAATTACATTGATATCATAAATTTATATGTGAGATCCATTCTGAAATCATTCAAGTGTTGTCTGAGTTTCTCTTTCTTTTCAATCTTTTAAACCTATTTTCAAGATATTGTTGCGCATTGCTTCCTTAAATTATCTGTTTTCAAGATCTAAATTTGAGCTTTTCGATTGATTTTTTCCTGAATGAAGATTTTTGTAATTTTAGACCACATTGAATTGCCCCAAACCAAAGTTCCTCAAAGTAACTACGACTTCAGCACCGTAACTTTCTTTCAAAAATTGATAAAGCATATGGAATAAAATCCAACCAGATCCGCTTATTTAATTCTTGCCCAATGCCACCGCTAGCCACCAAACCAATCCTTCTTTGCATTCCTTTTGCATGTGTTCAATCAAAACCCTCGGCCTCGGACCTTTCAAAAACTTAAATCACCCGAATTCGCCTGTCCAATCAGTCAACCTTTCCCCCTTCCCAACCCCAACCGATCATCAAAAAAACATCAAGGATACCGCTCAGCCTGGCCCAACCAGTGCAGTCCAGTGTGGGATAATGAATCCGAGCCATCTGGGAGTTCTGCGCCGCCGAAACATGGCGCGGACGACATTGGCCCGTGTCGTGATCGTGATGCGCTTCCTGATGCACCCGGGGAGGGAATCCGCCAATCCGCCAATAAATAACGGCATTGAATCATACGATGGCAAAAAAGACCAATCAAAACAAGAAAAAGGAAAGAAAAGATCAACTGATCAACCGGACAGTGTGACACTCGATGGGGTAAAGTGTATTGGTTTCCCCGTCCAGTGCTCCAGTTCCGAAACCGTTTCCGTCGCCGGGCCACCTGGGGATCGTTTGCCTATTCCACACGATTGCAAAACATAAATCCCAAAAGCGGAGCTAAAATTTATAATAAATATTACATATATAAATTTACTGCCCCGCGCCGACAGACAACCAATCGGACAAAACACGCCACAGTGTGGGGCTTTTTTGCTTTCTCTCTCTCTCCCGTACGATCTCGAAGCGCGAGCGCCTTTTAGTTCCAGCGTTATGGGACATAACCCAGCGCTGGGGAGGGTGGGCCGCCTGTCGCTGTTTGCCTGTGCTTTTTGTTGCCTTTATTTATTTGTTTGATTTTCGTTGGGCGTTTGCGATAAGTCCGCGACGCGTTGTCCCTGTTGTCGCTCTGCCTGTTTTTTTTTTTCCTCCGTTCGATCTGAGATTCGCAAAAGGCGCATTCGATCGGCCGGAGCCGTGCACTCCTAAAGGGATGTGATGTGCCGTTGCCGTGTGAGTGTTTAATTCGCGCCTTCTGCCTTTTATGCCTAATAAACGAAACCTAAATGGTGGCGAGAAATCGTGTGCGAGCGCGCGCGCTCGCGCTTGCGTCCAGTCCGCGCGACGAGGAGGATGATCGTCTCGAGCAAACACAAACGTCATCGGCCGCACACGGGTTCGATCGGGCGTCATCTTTTCGAACGCATCGGAGAAGGAGACATGGAAAGGGGCGGGGGAGGGAAGGCGGGAGATCGAGAATGAGGATCAGGATGAGGATTTTGATCGGTAAATGTAATGTGTTTGCCCTGCCCGGATCGGGAGTGCGCGTACATGATCGAGAGCCGTGCGAGGTCGTGGAACGGGCCCCAATGCGTACGTGTGTGTGTGCTTGACAGACAGAGGGCCCTTTGGGACCGAACAAGGGGACGGGGGGAGAGGAGCTGGGGTCTACAAATGTCGATCGATCGATCGGTCGGTCCAGCGAGGACTTTTTTACTCGCGTTTATCGAGCGAAAGGGTGACGTTGACGATGGCGAAGGGCCATTTTGCCCTTTTCTCGTGCTCGTCTGTCCTCTTTCCTCTTCTGAAAGCCTTCACCCCTCCCCCCTCCTCCCACCCGGTTTGGGGTTCGGACGCGGGTTTATGCATCGTTATTAAAATATGGAGTTCTGCCCTGTTCGATTCCCGCCTGTTCCTTGAAGTTCCTTCGCTCGATGATGTGGTGGGGTAGCCTTCATCGAAAAAAGAATCACCATCCATCCTTCAATCGACACCCTGCTACAAGTTCTGCACAGAATGGAAGGAAAGAGGTAGTACGTGTTGATACGCGTGTGCCTGTGTGTGTTGTCTTGTTGCTCACACACACACACACACACACACACACGACCGATTCGAAAAAGGGGAATGCGATCTCATTAAAACGCTCCCTCTGCACTCAATTTATTGACGCTTTTCATTTCGCCCTGGGGGAGGGACGGGGTT
>AXCO02010831.1:0-10831 GCA_000473525.2 Anopheles melas
CAGCAGCAGCAGCAGCAGCAGCAGTTGGCAGCAGCGGCAGCAGCACAACCCACCAACCAGCAGCTTCGTGTGTTGGTTCATCAGATCCAGTTGGCGGTGCAGAATGGTTTCCTAAATCATCAGATCCTCAACCAACCGCTAGCACCACAAACATTCATCCTGCTGAACCAGTTGCTCACTCACATAAAGGTAAGCAGTAAGCGAGTGGTCCTCCAGTCGAACGTGTTGTTAGCAGACGTTTCCTTCCTTCCGTTGCAGCAAATGCAAATAACTCAAAGCAACTTGGCCCGCAGTGGTGCAACGGGTGGCGTGAGCGCCGTTCAGATGACACTGGCGATTAACAAGCATAAGTCGCAGATTGCCCAGCTCCAGCAGCAGATCGTTACCCAGCAGAGCATTTACTTGAAGCAGCAACAGCAGCAGCAACAAGGACATCAAGGATCGATGGGACCGCCGCCACCATTAATGCCGGGCTCGAACCCGAACGCTGCGCTCGGTTTGGACTTTATGCGTCAGCAGCAGCAGCAGCAGCAGCAGCAGCACCAGCAGCAAGATCTCATGGCATTGCAAAGCACCTTCGGCGAGATGGGGCTCGGCAAGGATCCAATCATCACGTCCACCGGTAGCGTCTTCCCGCCACCGATCGTTCCCGTACAGCAGCAGCAGCATGCCGTCGTGTCGGCAGCTGCCGGCAACGTCGTTGTCAGTGGCAGCACTAGTCAGCAGTCTCGCTTAAACCAGTGGAAGCTTCCGTCGCTCGACAAGGATCCAACCGCTGGTAAAGATGATCTCACCGATTTTTCGCGCGCTCCCGGTCCGTCGGCGGGCAAATCAGCGCTAACCTCTACCACTACCAGCACTAATATAAGCTCTCTAGGTCTCGTGCAAGATGGGTACGTGTTGTTGCCATAGTAACGGAGCATACTGGGGAGCGAGAAAAATTGATTGGTCTATCTTTTCTTTTCGTCTCTATGTCTACTTGATACACAGAACCTGGACTACCGGTCGTACAAATCTAGCCGATGGTTGGCCAGAGCAAACCGGTGATACCGATAGCAAAGACTGGACAACGGCCACCAACGCTGCTTCGCAGGACAGTTCCGCTTTCACAGACCTAGTACCTGAGTTTGAACCGGGCAAACCATGGAAGGTAGGTGTCCAGAATTTTCCTTCTCCCCAGGAACTACGATTTTTATCGTCCCTTCTATTGGCATATGCAGGGAACACAGCTTAAGATTGAAGATGATCCTAGTATTACACCGGGCAGCGTCGCCCGTTCGCCACTCTCGATTGCCACCGCCAAAGACTCGGAGCTGTTCGGTGGTGGTGGTGTTGTATCCGTCGCTGAGAAGGCGTCGCCTACCGTAGCCGATGGTGGCGGGCTGAATCTTACGTCTTCCGCTTGGAGTTTCAACACCGCTTCGCTAACGTCCGCAGCTAGCGGCAATGGAGGTGGCTCCGGTGGCAACAAACCGCTGGCCGGTAAATCCGTCTGGTCGGACAGTTCGGCCGGTGGCGGCAGCGGCAGCAACACCGCGGCTGCCGTTGATGTATGGTGCACTCCAATCACCAAACCGTCGGCTACACGAGGCCCTCCGCCCGGTCTGGGCGGCCCTTCGGCCAATAAGAGCGGCAACGGTGGAACTGCCGCCGGTACACAGCAACAACGTGGTGCAGGATGGTCCACAGGAACATCGTGGCTTTTGCTGAAAAACTTCACTTCCCAGGTATAATACACCCGCCTTCCCCGTGGGAGACAAAATGCGGTCAAACTAATGGATCTTTCTAACTCCCTTTCAACAGATCGATGCATCGACACTGCGCACGCTTTGCATGCAGCACGGTCCGATCCTTACCTTCCACTCCTATCCAGCCCACGGGCTGGCCCTGTGTCGATACGCGACACGCGAGGAAGCGGCCAAAGCTCAACAGGCGCTCAACAACTGTACACTCGGCTCGAGCACGATCAGTGCCGAATGTCCGGCCAGTGAGTCGGAGGTGCAAACGTATCTGCAGCAGCTTGGCGGTGCAGCCGCTGCTGCCAGTGTGGCGGTCAGCAGTAGCGCTTCGAGCCTAACGTCTCCGACCTGGAGACAGGAGCGTACTTCGAGCAGTTCAGGTGAGGATTTGCAATGCCCCTAGCCATTCAACACGCACGAAAAAAGCTCGTTTGTAACGTGTTCTGGGCATTTGTTTCAGGCGCCGACACCTGGGGATCTGGATGGGCCATCGGTGGCAGCTCCGGTGCGAGTGGTGCCGGCGCAGCAGCAGCCAATCTGTGGGCACCGCTGGATGCCGCTACGGACAGTGGAACGCCAACCAGTTTGAATTCGTTCCTACCGGACAGTTTGCTCGGGCCGGAGCTGAACTGAATTCGGTCGAGTTCGAGCAGCATGATGCCGCAGCAGGAAGAGTAACGGACTTTCGTTTATTTTTGAAGACTGTTTTTTCTTTGTTTCTGTGTCGTTTTGTTTACGAGTTACATACATAGCAATATGTATAGATGGAATGGTTGCAAAGAAGCCATATTATGGCCTATTTTCATTTTTTTTTTCTTTCAAACCATCTTTTACACACTAGCGCATTATCGCACAGGTATCAATGATCGTGTATTGGGCTTTTTAAGCCATTTGGTTTGTTTTGTTTTTTCACTTTATTGTGCACCAAACTAAGAACAATTTTACTTTGAATGCCTTTTCATTCCCAATCCGTCTACTTCCGATGGTGCAGCTGCGACTTTTGGCTGCGCAAAGACGCAAATCAACCCGTGAACTACTCAATGTTCAGTGCAGTGCAGTTGCACTGAATATGTTTTAATGAACCAGCAGACGACCCCGATCAAACACAAGCAGCTGTAGAGTAACAGTTTACCATACGAAAACCATCCAATGGGTTAGCAAACTGTCCTGTCCATCGTCCATATTGTGGTGGAAACTTGTAAACCGATCAAAGGCGTGGAACGAATTGTGTGCTGCACACACCTAAAAATACGAGGGCACCGGCCAGGCAGGCTCAGCAGGACCCGAACGCCATCGAGTGGAGGAGGCGATGAATGGACGACGAAAAGGAAACAACAGAGGAAACGGCAGGTCCAGAGACGGAAGGCAGAAAAGAACATATTTATTACTTTTAATATACACATCATGCGAAAAAGCGCAGCAAATGATGATCAGACGAGATGAGACGAAGGGGGGAAAGGAGCAAAAATATGAACCCGTATTAGATTTACTATATTATAAAAGGTATACATAAATGTTATTGAATTATTTTTGAAATTATTTAGATATAATGCCAGAGATAAATAAAACGAAACCATCAAATGATCTAGCGAACAGCAAATGGGGTAGGATGTGTGTAACCCCATTGTAAGGCTTCTGATTATGATGACGTTCTTCGATTATAAAGCCACTCGTCTATGCTTTAGAGATGGACATTTCGGTTCTTCTAAGTCTGTGAATCGGTACAGTATTCGAAAAACGGTAGAACTACAGATGGATTGCGTTGGTCTGAAAAGCAAGCCAATATTGACACGGTTCTGGGTTCGTTAGGTACACCTCCCTCCACTATGCTTCGTCCTTTGCTGCAGCTTTGCACACGGCGACATGCTGCGTGTACAGCCTACTGCGACTGAACTTTCTCGAGCAACCGCCACACACGAACGGATACTCGCCCGTGTGCGTCATCTCGTGCCGCTTCCGATCGCTGGTGTACATGAACCGCTTCGCACAGTACCGGCAGCCGAGCGATCGTTCCTGCGTGTGCACCTTCAGGTGTTGCTTTAGCTGCGACTGAGTTTTGTACTTCTTGTCACAGTGTGGACACACCGCGTAGTACGTGTTTGAGTGGACGCGCTCGTGGATGCGTAGGTTCGACTTCCGGTGAAACCGAACCCCGCACGTCTTGCAAACTTCGCGCTTCTCCTCGTGCAACAGTGTGTGCATTTTAAGGTTTTGGGCGCTCTTGAAGCAAGCGCCACACTTCCCGCAAACGTACTTCTGTTCCGTGCTGTGCTGTTCGATTTCGTGCGTTTCAAGCTGTGCGGAGGTTCGAAAGCAGGCGTCACACGTGCCACACCGGTACCGGAGCGGTTTGTACGGTATGCTCTGGTGATAGTTACGCTTCGTACGGCAGCGGAACAGTTTGAAGCACACCTCGCACCGCACTGGACGCGTGGGATCGTGCACCGCTTTCCGAATGGAGTGCTGCTGAACAGCATGCTTTAGCAGTGCCTCTAGCGTGGGGAAGGAGGCGAAACAATCGCAACACTTCTTTTCCGTCGCCGTGAACAGGGAAAGGCGTGTGTTTGGGCGTCCCTTGCAGGACGAACTCACTATGGTCCGTTTCAGGTGGAGAGCCGTCTGGTGTATGCGTTGATCCTCCGCGGTGGCAAATCCACGATCACAATTATCACAACGATGCTGTACGTTCGGCGCACTGTGCTGTTCTGTTGGATGATTTAAACCGACGTGACGTTTCAGCGCATTCTTTGTGTGAAACGTTAGCAGACAGTCCTCGTGGCAACAGTAATAGCACGGACCATTGCCGTTGTTTGTCGCTAAGCTGACCCCTTCCTCATCCTGGTCCGCGAGAGCAGGAACAATTTCCAAATCTGGCAAGTTTTCCTCACTCTGCTCACTGGTCAGATCAAGGGCACACTCTGTATCACTGGTCAGATCAAAGTGTTCTTCCAGCAACTCGACCGGATACAGTTGGTTGTGGATTTCATCGGAATCCATTAGCAATTCCACCACCAACTCTTGCATCTCCACATTCGATTCTGCCACACTTTCGGGATCTTCCTGTAAGCTACACACACACACACACACACACACACACACACACACACACACACACACACACACACACACACACACACACACAAAACAATTGTATTACGATTCCCTATCCACTTCTATCTAAAGGAATGGCTTACGGTTGCTGGGTAATGCTTCTTGACGCTCGTAGTTCGTGGTCCGATTGGCGAGCCTTCTGGACGAATGTAAAGGCTTGCTGAGCATCTTCACAGCATGCTGGGCAGATAAACGTTGGCAGTCCATCATCTTCGGCAATCTATCGAGAAAGAGGTTGCGATTTCAGAGGTTGCGAGCCATAACAACAAGGCGTAGTAGAGCATCTACGTACCTGAACCTGGGCGCAGAATTGTATAATTTCGGCCAGTGTGGTGCCACCGGTCACCTCGAACAGATAGTAAGCATTGCTCAGCGCGTCCAAACAAACACGACACTGAAGACTCATCGTAAAAATGTGCCGTTTCCGTACGAAAAAATCGGAGAAAACGCTCTTCTCTTCTGCGCTGGATAGAAGTCTTTTGTTTACAAACCAGTCTGACAGATGGCGATAAATTACCGCGCGGTAGATGAGGGGTAATTTTGGGGTACAATTTTCAGAGCGATTTGTTTTGTCAACAATCCGAAACGTCAAACGCGTCGCGTCGGACATTACGCCAGCCAGTCAGCCAGGTGTGTAGGTGCACGGCAAGTGCTTACATTTTGCATTTGTGAAAACGTATCCGATGGAGTGATTAGGCGAGCAATCCGAAATCCGAAGCGCACCGAACACGCCACCCGTGCCAGTTAATGTCGATGCTGCCATTGTAGGGGGCGAGTAAAGGACCCTTCCGCGACGACATGTTCGACAATAACATCAACCACTACGCGCTGAAGGTGGAGCTGGCCAAATGCTTCGGCAATCTGGGGACGGTGTTTCTGGCACAGCACCTGCCCACCCGGCAGCACGTCGCGGTGAAGAAGTTCCTGGTCGAGGATCTGAAGAACGACATCAGCTACGTGATGGACGAGGCGAAGCATCTGCGCGAGTTCGACCATCCGAACATCCTCTGCTACCACACCGCGTTCGTGCACCATCTCGATCTGTACTTTGTGCTGCCGCTCATGTGCTACGGCTCCTGCCGGGACACGATGGCCAACTACTTCGAGACGGGCTTCCCGGAACCGATACTGGTGTGCATTCTGCGCGACATCCTGCAGGGGCTGGTGTATCTGCACTGGAAGGGCTACATCCACCGGTCGATCCGGGCCAGCCACGTCTTTCTGAACGAGACGCGCGCCGTGCTGGGGGGCTTCCGCGTGTGCACCAGCTTCCTGGGCGAGGGCAAGCGAATACGCAACCTGCACGAGCTGCCGCCCCACTCGGTGAAGTCGCTCAACTGGCTGGCCCCGGAAGTGCTGGCCCAGAATCTGACCGGCTACACGGAAAAGTCGGACGTGTACAGCCTGGCGATCACGGTGTACGAGCTGGCGAACGGGCTGGAACCGTTCTCCAACATCACCACCACGCTGATGCTGACGGAGAAGATGAAGGGTGGCTATCTGCCGATGCTGCTGGACGCCAGCACGATACCGAGCGAGGAGGTGGTGCTGGCCCAGTCGGCGGAAGCGAAATCGAACGAAGCGGCCGCCGCCTCGATGCGCCAGATTTACGCCTCGCGCCAGTTCACCGATGCACTGCACAAGTTTGCCGAGCAGTGTTCGGAAAGGTAAGCAATTCAATGGTTCCGAGGGACCCGGGAATAATACGCAATTTCTTTCATTTTCAACAGCGACCCCAAGAACCGACCCAGTGCCTCCGCCTTAACATCTCACCCCGTGTTCAAGCAGGTATCACACACCAACATTAGAGAACAGTTTGCAAAGCACTGCATACAGACTGTTGATTTTGACTCGATTCAAGGTAGGAACATGTCGCCTTATTGGTTATTGGTCGGATGAGCACAATTAACAGCTTCTCCTCTCTTACAGATAACGACGACATCAATATGACCAACAGCTTCTCGCAGATGCGCATGGACGCTGATGGTTCCTTCGAATGGGACTTTGATGATTCGTAACGGCGGACTGCGTGTTCGCAGGCTAAAATGTTGCGAATATGGGGCGATAGGGTGTGAAACGTCAGTCAATCAATCAATCAATAGGGCAATGATGGTCCGTGTCTCCGGTAAAGGTTAGAGAGCAGGTTAGAAGCAAACAGTAGGCTGGGAAACAGATATGTATGTGTATAATCTCATCACCTCGGCACCTGTAGCACCCAGGGCAAAGCAAACAAATTCAGACGCTATTTTGTGTTGAAAGGTGTTTTTTTTATTAGCTACTTCTTATTATATTATGTTTTTATCGGTTTTAAAACTCGTTGCAATTGTTCCAACATTAAATATAGATGTGAACGGTAAAACACGATTTTAGTAGAGACAACGGTACCGCGCACGATGAGAGGCAAAAATCAAAACAGATATTTAATGAAGAAAAAAGAATGAAAAAGCAACAAGTGAAACACTGTCGAATATAATCCTTTATATGTCTCCAAAACAAGGAGCAAGTTTATTGGTTTATAAAGAGAAGTTCCTAGGTGCTTGATTATCAAAAAACACACACGGCTCACGGATACACTTAAATTCGAAAGAAACAAACTGGAAAAAGGTCCAAAACCCTCTCTATCGTGTATTGTTTGTTGAAGGAAAGGACGGGGTCGCTTAATACTTTGCCTTCTTTTTTTCTCTCTCACGACGACGA
The DNA here is from genome assembly GCA_000473525.2 of Anopheles melas. Classification (NCBI taxonomy): domain Eukaryota; kingdom Metazoa; phylum Arthropoda; class Insecta; order Diptera; family Culicidae; genus Anopheles; species Anopheles melas. Next base: position 7,548 of record AXCO02010831.1, read on the forward strand.
CGCGTTTCCGTTTCCTATCCCGCTCTACACACCGTCCTTTCCTTCACTGCCCACTATACACTACGCTTCTTTTCTTGGCATTATATCGGGCAATTTTTGAAACGCAACCAAAAAAAAACTAGCATTTATAAGGAAAAAACAAGAAATGCGGCACGCAAAAAAACCCTTCCCCGCGGGTGGAGCTTGTTGTGTTAAAAAGTAAAGAAAAACAAAAATATTGTTCATCCTCTCTGAAGGTGCTGCGCTTTGTGCCCCACTGCTGCGTTCTGCAAACCACTGTTTTTTTTTAATAGAAGTAGTAGAAAGAATCTAAGAAGCGAAAAATGCAAACTCTGCTAAAGCGCGCCAGCTCGTCATGCGTACACTACAACACGCGGTCATACCCTTTTATCGCCATGAACGAACATTTGCAGGAATGGAAACATAAGTAGCTTAAGTAAACGATACTCGCTCGTAAGTCTATCTCGGGTTAGTGTGTATGTGTGTGTGTGTGTTTGGTCAGCCTTCCCGTTACTAAACAAACGCAGGAAAGCTGTCGTATGCACAGAGTAGTGGTACGGTACAAAACATCATCACTACCACATCACCACCAACACCGTCACGCGTTTAGCCGCTCATAACCATCCGGACGAACTCTTCGTAGTTGACATTTCCTTGCGAGTCCTCCTGGTTCTGGAGCAACTGTTCCACCTAAACGCAAACGATAACGATCCATTAGACAAAAGCTCTACATTTGATCATGTTTTCTTCTTCTTCTTGCTTCTCCCTACCTCATCATCGCCCAACTTCTCGCCGAGCGTCGTCAGCAGATGGCGCAGCTCGGCCGACGAGATGAACCCGCTGGCGTCCTTGTCGAAGTGGCGCAGCCCTTCGATGAAGTCGTCCGCCGTTTCGGCCGTGCGCTGCTTCGAGATGGCCTGGTAGATGGGCAGGAAGACTTCGAACGAGACGCGCTCGTCCGGTTTCAGCTGCATCGTGAACTTCTTCACGTCCGACTCGGTCGGGTTTTGGCCGAGCGCTCGCAGACATTCGCCGATCTGCTGCTGCTGGATCTTGCCATCGCCACGATTGTCGAACAGATTGAACGCCTCCTGGAATTCTGTGGCGAGTAGAGAACGAAGGTTGCGACGAAAAATGGATTATAATTTGTTATTTGCTTCTTTTAGTGAGAAGGGGTCTTCGTGCGTGGTTCGTGGCCGCACGTTATGTGGGAGAGATGGAATATATGCTGGTACTGGTTACAAATTATACATTATGCATGCATTTTCCCCACTTGGCACAGAAGCTACAGTCGACAGTTGCACAAACATGTTGCAGTGCCGCCAATCGAGGTGCCCTTACTTGGCAAATTCCCTTCTTCTTGCTCTGCCCCTGTGCTTCATGGAAGGGGGCTTCATTATCAATACGACGGGACAGTTTAATTAACAAGCTATTTCCCTTTTCCATCGTGTGTATGGGGGGGGGGGGGTTGTCGTTGTGACACAAATTGTTCCAGCGAATGCAATGAATGCACTTGCGCAGCTGGTAGAATGCATTACAGCGAGCTCAGACACCAGTTTCACGTTCTTGGAAGATGTAGCTCTCTAATGCATTCCGAGATTAAGAGCTTTGTTGCTACAAAAGTTCAACAACTGCTTTAAGAAAATAACCAATAATCACCGTACGACCGATTCTGATATTTTAACCCTTTTTTGCATCTTACCTTCCACAGATGTGAAATTGTTTTTCTTCGGTGGATCGTACATGTACATGTTTGCCGGATTTGGTCGTATACGGGGTTTTTTTTTCCTTCCAGCAACTGTCTCTAATTCACTTCAAATACACTTTCTATTTGCGCAGCTGCCGCCAGATTAGTGACACACCTGTATCTGTACCCCTCTTTCTCTACACTGCCAACTGTCCGGGGTAAGAGAAAAAGCTTCGACTGAACAACCGCTATAGGTAGGAAAATGGATGGAAACGAGGAGAAGGGTCAACGGCGGTGGAGTTGGTGGAAACGCGGTTAAAACAAAACAATTTCACGGTCACGCTTTCGTTCGGTTTGAGTGGTTGCGGTTTTCGGTGTCACCATCGCAACACACCACACACTCACACGAACGACGGACAGCCGGTGTAAAGTAGTGTGTCACAAGCGACTAAGCGACTAAGCAAGCGGCGCCCCGAAGGTACGTTTCTCACTATTGTTTGTAATGCGCGCTTTTATCACAACACACAAACACACACACACACACCAAACCCACGAAACGTAACACTTGGAAAATAACGTCCCGGGTCGAAAACTGCAAACGTAGCAGTGGAATAAGCAAGAGAAAAAAAAGCTCGAAAAAGGGAAAAAGAAAGAGTTTGCGAGTCGTCACTTCAAATAGAACGCAAATGAATGGCGCGTGGCGTGTTTTTCGCTTTGACGCAATTTTTAGCACGTTTTAACGTTCGTCTCACTATGCCATGCGCTTTCTCCTCTCCGTACCCGTTCTTCTCAGGTCTCAGAGTCACTTGATCGAATCACCCATTCCACACAACACACAGCAGCCCCCGCTAGAATGACGGGTCAAACGACATACGACGGATCAGCTGGGACGGATCGAATGTCACTGTGATCTAGCAGTCGCGTGCACAACACAATCTCGCACAAAAAAGCAAAAAAAAAAAAACAAAATACCAACGAGGACCCAACACCGTGCCGCGCGTGCCGTGGGCCGTGTGTCGACGATCGGATAGTATGTTGACAACTGGCAGCGGCAAAAGATACCAGCCCGTGTGTCTGTCTGGGTCTGGTCGGTGTGTCTGTCCGCTTGCGAACCCCGTGCAGCAGCAGCAGCAGGCAGCCGTGAGAGCTTTGTGGTCCTCCCCACCCTATCCTGCTGCTTTACAGCACAACTCCGTCTCCGTTGCCATATTGGGCATATTAAGTGCAGAGAGAGGGATGCTGCCGTTGCTTCACACCACAGCCCCACCCTTATGCCATGCGCACCCATGCTAGCCCAGCCAGCCGCGAGATGATGATCGTGGCGCGATCGGGCGAAAGATCGGAACGCAAAACTTCACTATCTGCGTGAATGCGAACGCATAGAGGGGGGGAGGGGGGAGGCGAGACGTTCGAAAGGCTCTCCCAGTTTCACGGACACACGACAACGACGACGACGGTGGTGGTGGTGGTGGTGATGGTGGGAAAACCGGGCAGAAAGAGACTAAAAGAGCAAAAAGTGCACTGCATGGGTAGTGTGCGAATGTAACGCCGACCGAAAGGGTTTTCGCATGTGCAACTGGATACACACACACACACA
>AXCO02010834.1:0-10835 GCA_000473525.2 Anopheles melas
ATGAGTAAAAGTTCATCGATGCGTGTGAGAGAGTAGAGCTGATGTATAGAAAGAGATGGCATGAGTTTATGTTCATTATCCCCTAAAATTTTTAATGAATGTTTAGGCTGTGCTCTGTTAGCCATCGAACAAGACAAATAAACAAGTCTCTGCTCAATAGGTGCTCTAATATTTGTTTGAGATGAAAAAAACTCTGTTGGAGCCAAAGCCTCTCAAAACTGTACAAACAACTACAACTCTAACATTTGTTGGAGTAACAAACTCAAAATAATGGAGTTTTCGAAAAATGGGCCTGTCATGGAATGGCACCCTGGCACCAATCAAATATGAAAGATGTATTGGATTTGATAGATTCAATTTTAGAACTCTTTCATCTCGGACCAATGTGACAATTCACGCATTCAACGAACCTAGCTCATTTCCAAATTTTTGAATGAAAATCAGGCAGTTCGTGGTGCTCGCGCACTCTACAGGTTTGAACTCAACAGGAACTTTATTGGTTACGCATTCAAACCAAAAATCAATAACTTTGTTTACAAAAAGATTCATAGTTTTACTTTAAGGCCTTCTTACATGGAGGAAGTTACTTTCATTTCTCGATTGACATTTATCTGTCAAACTTAAACTTTGGCACAAAAATGCCTCTCGTACGTGTGATAAGGCAAGGTAAATGTTCTGTCATCTTTCACATTTATTTATAATTTATTGATTTTATTGGCATTACTAATCGTTCTTTCATCATCAAGAAAATTCAATTCGCTCTATCGACATTGATAGAAAAAAATCTACTCAGGAGCAAATCGGAAATGAGCATGCCGAATTCCCACTATGGCAGCGGTAATCGCTGATGCGGGCCTGCGTGCGTTTTCTAAAAATGTATGGAATTTGACACCCGCAGCGGGTGACAGCCCGCAACCGCATGCGTCAGAATCAAACAATTTTAATTTTTCCGCACGCACGCCCGCTTTAGCGATTACCGCTGCCTATCCGACTGGCATCTATCTGTCAAACCCTGTCTGAAGGATGTATTCCAAATTAGAGTGACAGTATTTTCCTCCGTCTATTAAGGCATTTATGAACCTAGACATTTTTGTGAATTTTTTGAATACTTTTTTATACAAAAGAATACTTTTAAATTGAACTTTCAACCTATTGAGCAGATTTGAGCGTTCAATTAAAAAGCATACCAACTAGAAAGCGTTCAATTGTTGATTGCCGACTGCAGTTCATTCGATGTTTTTTCGTCGGTTTTATTGGACGATGAACTTGTGACTTTTTGCTCTTTGGGTCACTCTTGGAGGTTGATAATCGTTTGACAGCTGGCACGTTCACGTATTCTTAAACACAAAGTTGTGCAAGCAAGTGATGATTTATCCCCGTGGCTACAGCAGCTCCAGAATTAAAAGTAAAGAAAATCAACAACCATCATTCTCCAGCAAAATGCCGTCGTTAAGTTTTAACATGCGGTAAGTAAAAACATTTCGTATTGTCTGATATTTGTCTTAATGTTAAATGAAAGTGGACTACGTGTTACGGTACCAAGTGTTAATGGTGGTGGAAGATTTTTTTTCTGCTTTTCCCTTTTGTTACCGAAATGTCCATCTAACATAAACAAAGAAAGCAATTCAAGCAATACTAAAGATATTGCTTTTCCAATACCATGTAAGATTGATAAAATTGCTTAACTGCGAGGATTCCGTTTTATTGCAACTGGAAATTGGCTCGCCATCGTGAAGTATATCGCCATTTTGTTTGTCCCGTAAGCGCCCCCGATATATTGTGTGTGCGTGTGAGTTGGTACGATTGTGTTGGTTGGTTACATCGCGAAAGTTTTTTTTTGTTACCAACCGGAGTCTGCGTACGCGCACCCAAGGGAAGGGACAATTTGTAATGTTACTGATGCATTTTGTTTTGTTATGTTTTTCGCAGTGCCGCTAAATTTTACATCTCAATTTTACAGTCATATAACTTGTGCGCAATGTGTACACTGAGGCATTGTAGATAAGGGTTGGAATTTAAATGTAGCAGCAAGTTGGCCTAGGTCGTAATATAATGCACCGTTCGTGTGCAGATGCATCTGTATTAGTGCACTACGAATTGTAAGCACTTTCCTTTCCTCTCCTTTGTTCTCGACGAATGATGGGCGCATGATTTCTCTCAGCTGTATTCCAAAGGAGGATGCGCATCTAGATGATTCGATGCGTTGCCATGGAGATAAGCTTCAGTGTGGAAAAAAAACCATTAGAACAACAATAATGCAAAATTTCACTTTTTCTATAGTGAATTGCATGGACATCTGTTGATCACTGTGATCGGAGCCACTGGCACTGGCTTCCAGAAAATACCATTTCCTAAGACGTCACCGTCTGTATAGTTGACCTTAGCTTGTCTAAGTTCATCAATAGTACTGCACGACGCCACTCCATACTAGTTGAGCGTGATTACATGTATTCTATTTTTGGAACCGCGTTGCAGGGTGGTAATATCAACGCGACATGGCTCGCTTTCGATGCATTACGCGTTTCGTTTCGTGATCGCGTGAATTTGTTTGGGCACATCTGTCAACAAAATTGTTCCATAGTGTAGGGTAAATTACGCTATCAGCGGAGATCAAGAAGCAAGATTCAAACTGGAAGTATTTGCCCTCAATTACGATCACTCAGAACGGCACATCATCAACATGTGTCCGCCTGATCACAATTAGTCCAATTGATCGAACAATTGATGGCACAAACAATATTTTAAAAAAATCCCTCGCCATCTTCCCGCTAGCCGTAAAAACCAATTTCCATGAGTTCTAGCCGGACTGTTGAACGTTCCAGACGATCGAATCTCGTTTAATCCAATTAGACATTGATCGATTACTCTACACCGACGGGATGAGTGAATGTAAAAACACGATGACGAAACAAGCTAATAATAAGTAATGTCCTCGTTATCGATCGCTAGATTGTCTCTTTTAGTTGTCATGCGACAATACTTTAAATTTGATGTGCAATATGTGTAGTATTATAGTTGTGCTCCGCAATGGCGGTGCAACCTTTTGCCCAATCCGTATGTGCATGCAGTCACGTGTAATTTATATGCCATTTCCTGTATTGTCTACCCTTTATCTTATCTGGCAAATACTGTGTCGACTCTTCATTAATTTGCCACTCTTATATTAGTTTGAGCGTTTTGTTACCATCGATCGTTCATACCAACCTACTCCAGCACGCGCGCTATCTTAGCCAGCGTATCGCTGGCGGGGGCGAAACTTTGATAATGAATGTATTACTTTTGGAGGAAGCAAAACAACAAACCACTTTTCTCTTTGTCGTCGCTCCAACTGCGTCACACAAACGAGAAGGTGCGCGCTGTTGTCGTTTGGAGGATTGTGGTGAGCTCCTCCTCGCCATCTCATTTTATAAATAAAAAAAATCGTACCATATCCATCTGTCGCATGTTTTGACATGAAGCGGTCCTCCCGCTTTGCCATGTGGTTCACCTTGAAGTCCCGCGGACGTTCGCGCTTTTCAACGCACAAAGTTTTTGGCAAGTTTGTTGTACCACAATACACGTGCCTTCTGGTTCTTTATTAGATCGTCCATATGAGGTTGGTTCACATTGTATGTAAACATTCTCTTTTCAGACCGATTAGTTTTTCTTACTTCGAAAACTAATTGCACGCCCAATTTCGAGGGCTCACCGTGTCCGAATACTCACAAAATCGCAGACCAATAAGAAGAAAACCACCAAAACAAAGCTGTGCCAGGAAGCAAATAATTCATTAAAAATGTATTTCCTGCCTTACCCGGGCCTTCAAAACAGAACCACCCGCAACACGGCCAAGAGAGCGTTTGGAACTATTTTTGGCAGTAAAATAAAATGGTGTGGCTCTTGAATTTTAAGCTGCTCACAACAGCCCCCCCCCCCTCCCACCACGCCTACGTCATACAAAGTAGATGTTTAATTTTAAATGCGCTCACACATACGCACGGACGCACTATGGTGGGTCCGTTAACACTGCGTTAGTGTAAAACTTCCCCAAGTAATGACGTTGGAGACACAAACGACGATGGCTTATCTTTCTCACGTGCACAATGGTATGTGTGATAGTGATATGGAACTTAATACAGAAGAAAACTTAATTTGATCGTTCAAAGATGAAAAGAAACAATTTTGAAAATGGCAATACAACAAGCCTTTGGTATTTTGAGTCGAATGGAGGAGGATGGGTGCCATGGAATATTCTTAGATTTTAGAATACCACGTGTTGTTTTGTATCGCATCAACAACGCAGATTTGAAGAACATTACTTACACCTGGCCCGTTTCTTGTACTATATGGCTTCGGTGTTTGTTTTGCACGTAAATTGGCACAAGTTCAAGGTAAGAACCGGCCGTGTCTTTCCGCATGCGTTTAATCGCACCCACGTGTTATCCTGGGAAGATACTGTTGACCCCGCCAAAATACATCATACCACAGCCCGCCCTGCTCTCTTTCTGTCGGTGCCGGAATATTGCCGGTTTATTTTAATTCTTCATGCGCTCGGTTGTAAACTTGGAAAAAACGAGACGGAAAACATATTTCGCCATACGCCCGGCATGAATCGTTGAAAAGGTAGTATCGTTTTCTGCTCTACTACAGCTGCAATTCCGCTTAGTTGGTAGTATCTGTGCTTTTCTAAATTTATCAAATAACGTTGAAGCCAATAGCCGCCATCATATGGTGTGCTCTTCTATCTGTATCTTTGATGTGACCACCCTGTCTAGCGTGTAATTTTGACCTCTATCAGCCTCGGAAGGCTTAGCCTTTTAACGATACATTGATTTGTTTTTAAATGGTGTGCAGCACTGGCTGTAGTTGGTTTGGTTTGATGTGTTGTGTTAGATGCATATAAACACTCCACCACTACCACTACCACCACCACCACCACCACCACCACCACCACCACCACCAGAAGAGGAAAAGGTCGATCGTGCCCGTGCTCTGTTGTTTATATTTGGCAGGGGAATGAACGCCCCACGCGCTCTCGTGGTCGAAATGGCCGAACCTGAAATCAGGCAAGTGCGCAATTTGCTAAATGACACCGAGAGAAGAAGACAGCGAAGCAGCGCAGCGCAGTACTTGTAGTAGAGCCACTCGTTTACTCGCACAGTCAGTCAGCCAGACAGAGGGGGGAGATCCATACTACCAAAGATTGAGATAAAAATACTCGAGAATGACACATTTCTTTCTTACGTGTGGTTCTGGTGGGTTTTGCATGCAATGTCGAGGTGCGCGTTGTTAAATGCGTAATTTACTTTTAGTATTACTTTTCCGTGAAATGTATTTAAATATTAATCCAAAGAATTCAGTATCACTTTTAACCATGCTAGGTAGTACATGTCTCGTTAGATTTATTTCTAAAATTCATTCCTCAAAGACCGGAAGGGTGTCTTTATGGTACTCTAGTAAGCATACGTAGCAGTGATTTATTCGAAAAATTAAAACGCTTGCAATATATTTTCAAGCCTGTGTAAGAATTTGATTTGGCGGAGAGGATTTGCTTGCTTGCAAAATGTATCCACGGTCACAGCACCGCGTTACCCAGCTCTTTTACATACACAAACATTCTATCAAAACCAAAACATTTGCAGATCGTAGTGTAGTTGTGTTGTAGCCCTCGGTTTATGTGTGCGCGAGTTTGGCTGTGTTTGACTATTCTGTTTTTACTTATTATTTGCTATCCGAATGTGACGTGAAGCTCTTTGCGAAGCGGACAATGTAGTAGTGTTTAGCGTAAACACACTCGCATGGTATGGCAAGCATCCTTCGTTCGATACTACTGTCTTGGCAGGAAAAAAAGCATATACACAGCACTTTTTTGCAACCGTCAATGTGTTGGTGATGAAGGTTTGTCCGAGGGTGCGATCATGCGATCCCTTTCAACGCCTTGGCTTGCGGGAAAGACAATCAGTCGGCATCTGTCCGAGAAAATGAGCGCTATTATATTCGATGATATATCGCGGTGAAGCCATTTAGAAAGATTTCCTTTGAAGCAGCTTGAAGCGTGTGACTGGTTGTTATAATTTTGTGTGAAAATTTGCCAACGTATTTGTAACCATTATTCCATCGGAGCTATTAACACTTTCATTTTAGTGCAAAAATCTATTGTAAAAAGTAAAAGAAGCGCACAACCGGCAAACAAAATAACTTTCAAACGCAACAAACGCTTCGAACCACCGTGATCGTGAGTGTGTGTGTTTTTTGTTTAATTTGCTGTGTAAAGTTTGAACGTTTTCAACATGAAAGTGCCAACTTCTGCATTTGTTGCCGCCACTACTGAGGTTGCCGATACATTAGATACGGCAAATTCTGGCCGTACGATGGCGAGAACTATGACAATGTAAGCGTACTTATATCGCCGTACTTCAAACAAAAATATTTCCAGTCTGGAAAAAGTATCACATATTAATAAACAAACATAACTGGAATTGATTAAATACCACAACGCGAACGTGTGATTTACGATGCACTGCATAATACTTTCCATGTAATCAACAGGGTTATGTAAAGATTTGTACTATCAAGATTGTGTGTATACCACACATTCGTTTACATAACAGCGTGTAGCCGATCTTGATCGTATTTACCGTATCTGAGGTTACCACTGCAATAAAGCGGAATTCGCTTGGTGTGACAAAATGCAAATTATTCAGATTTATTCACTAATACTACGCACTCTTACTACGTGCACGACCTCAAATTTATTGTCTTGTTTTTTTTTTTAATAAACAATCGTACATTAGCTATGCACAATGAAGAATGATACTTACGAATTCTAAGCTGTCTTTGTCTGTCATAGATTTATTATTCTTTGTTCATTAAATAAACTAACGTTATATATATTCATTTATTTATTATCTACATTTTTTCAGTGAGCCAAGTCTTAGTAGTAGTAATCGTACCAGTAAACGTACGATTTCCTCCTCCTCCTCGTCGTCGGCGGCCTCCGACTCTTACTGTGTTTCGTTGGCTGTAGGACCGCTGTGGTGGTCCTGATGTCCCAACAATCAGGACCGATCACGATAGGGCCTCTCCCTTGAAGGGTAAGCATTATTTTCTACCCGTTATATTTTCAGCAGGACTGAAGAGGCCGCATTGCTATCCAAGTAATTTGACACAACTAAGAATGCGCTAACACAACTTGTGTTCCATTGTTGTTTGCAGAATACAATCGCAAGGATTCTTTCGATTCGACAACGACCACCGCTTCCTCTGAGTACTATGATCTGGATTTCCCCGAATCAACCGTCGACTATTTGAACCATCAGGAGGCAGCTGTAATTCAAGAAGTGCTGAGCCAATCCGCCCCAACGCCGATTACTCTGAAGCTCTTCGTAACACCCCAAAAGTGCAGCAGCTGGGAGACGGTGTTTAACCCAATCGAAAACATTCTGTACGTGTCGCTGCCGTCTGCAATGTCGCACGAGGCGTCGAAACACTCGTTCATTTCGCTGCTCGAATTCGCCGAGGAGAAGCTGGAATGCGACGCCGTCGTACTGTGCATCCGCAAGGACCGTCTCGACCGCCCGAACCTGGTACGAACGTTCTCTTTTGTTGGTTTTCAGCCGCTCAGCCCGAAGTCGCCGCTAGCTCCACCACATATCGACGAGCAGCAGAAGAATGAGTATCTCTTCATGGTCTACAGCATTGAGGAGTAGAAAACACGGTCCGAAATCCATTTCACCATGATCCGTCTTACTATCCGTCATCAAGGATCATAGTATCACGAAGGAAAGGCGTGCGTGGGTACTGTTGTATTAAAATGAAATTCGTGTTTAGATCGGTATTGCTGTGTGTGTGTGAGTGTTACAATATTACCATCAATAGTAACAAGCAACGACCGATCTGGATGTGAGCGGCAACAACATCATGCAGTGCTCTTAAACGATAAGAACGAAGTTGACCAACTGAGCTTCGGTTGGTGGCAGAGATCGTTGCATTCCAAATCGGTCTGGTCAAAATTCGTTCGTTTTGATACAATAGTATGATACATAGTTTAACGCAAGTTTGAAATGCTAATTACAAAATACGCATACATTCTAGATCATCTCAATATGCGATCATCACCATCAACGAACAGCCATTATGCTTATTGAATGGTTTCTTCAGTGAAAAATCCACCATTTCACACCCATTCTTAACGAAGCTATCGCAATCATATATATAAAGTCCAAGAAGATAACATTTCCCTTTTCGAAGATTACAATACCAGCTAGGTTCTTCACAGCAACACTTTACATGAATGGACGTTGAAGAAACTTTAGTGCATACATTAGTAGAATACTAATGGGAAGTAAAATATTGAAACAATGAAGAAAAGCATCATCAGAATCGGTATCACGATCTAACCAGTCGAAATACTTGCGATTTGTAATTGTTTAAGAGATATGCTACTATCAGGTAATCAAAAAACTCAAAAAATAAGGCAAAAAAATCATAAAATTGAAAAAAATACAAAAAAAAAAGAATTATCATTTAAATCTTTTTGCAACAGTTTTTCTTTTCCACGTCAACATTGAAACACAACTAAGATAAAAAAATGAACTAACAAACAGCGAAAAAATAACTGTCATTCAAAATGCAATATTATGGATTAGATTTGTCAGAAGTAAAGTTACAGACAGAGTAACAGAGAAGTAAAAACAGAGGAGTCAGCATGATGCAAACAAAATGCCAGCTAGGGCTTGTCCTCAAGGATACGTGTTTTAGTAGCTGCGTAAATAATCAACACAACAAAGAAAACCGGGAAAAGGAAAACGTCGACTACGAGATAGAAGACTTCTTCGGTGCGTGGCGTATTGCTAGTGCCAATGAAACAGAGAAGAGCGTAGAGAAAAAAAAAAAACCGATCCGGAGGTACGATTTCCCTCGTAATCCAAGTTGAACGATCATACAGGTTTGTTGGACAATCTTGTCCCGTACATAGTTGCACTAGTTGCGTTGGTTTCGTTATGTTGGCTAACTCAGCTGATATTTGTCTATTTGTGTTTCTTACTTTAATTTCTGACAAACATATTACAACCAGTACTTACTGAGCGTTGCAATGTGTCCACCCTATCAAGAGATGGCCTTAGCAACTGTTTCGTTTACCGATGAAATGATATATTTCTGGCACGTTTCCACAACATTTATTAGAGTTAAGCACTTACGTTATACCTATGTAATACATAATTTTAATTTTTCCCTTCTAATATTTCAATGAATTTGCTAAGATTCCACCACCGATGATGGTATTGTAATGCTTTGCATTGTAGCAAAATGTTCAACAGTTCCCCTCTGCATCGACACACATTCAAGCTTGTGGAAACCTATACGTTTGTAGGGTAATGGTAATCGATGTATGTTGTCAATGTGTGTGTAACAGTGCAACAGCTTCAAACCTTTTCCCTACAGACAGTGTAAGTATCATCAAGCGAACAATGAAAACGAGGCAGTAGAATCTGTAAACTTGTAGCAGAAAATGTTTGAAACAACTTGACACGAAAATGGGAATGTATCTCAAAACAAAACAAGGGAAAAAGTAAGCATGAATCAAAAGGCATATAACACCTTGAATTGAGACAGAAAAAGGAAGGATGAGAGAAGAGAGGATGATTTTTCGAAACAATTAAAAACACCGCGTTGTTGTTCTCGTTTACTTCTTCCCCAACTTTATATGTTGTTAATGGGTTTGGAGGCAGGAAAGTACTGTACGCAACCCTGCATATATATTATTCTTATTACTATTTTTATCTATCACAACAAAGAAAACATATAAACAAAGAGCTTTTTTTAAATACACTTTAAATTTCCATACGATTGATTATCTCGTGTTTTGTTTGAACTTCTTTCTAAAGACATTGTGCTTGATAACAATTGATACGAAATAAAATTTGAAGTGAATATACTTTTGACACATCATTCGTTTCTTTACTTGTGCAACCGAACAGTGACAAGTTAAGTTTAAAAAAAAAGTTTGTTTTCACTCTCGCTTCGAAATAAATGTAATGAATTTACGGACTTGTGGGTAACATGAATGTATAACAGACACAGATTGTGTATACCAACACTGGATAAAAGTTACATACCCGTTATGAATTCTCCGAAATGATATCAACAAAATCATTCAGGAGCGATCAGCCCATACTTTATATTGAGTCTCTACTATTGCTTTTAGCTAGTGATGTTCGCACCTTCATTTTTCAGTATCGCATCAGGATCGTTCCATCGAGTGTGCGGAGAGAAATGATCAACCACGATAAAATCAAGTTAAGTAATTTGTTACTGAAGATCAAGCTACTAGTGGTAGTTGGTCATGTTTGCTGTGCCTATATGAAATACTGGTGATTTGATCTTCATTTACAGTCGTTCGAAAAAGAATTTAATAACTACAAAGTTACAAATACCGACGCGACATACTCTGTTGTTCAAGGCACTGAGTAAGTGCTAAAAAACAACAAAAAAAATGCTCGATTTACTCCTACTATCGTTAGCAACATTAAAATAAACTAATGGTAAGTGACGTATTCATGACTATCGTATCGGCTCATACAGGTCAACCCAGATCTTCCCATATGTCGAATAGATAAGACATAATTAGTCTGCTACTTTTGATCCTCACATTAGTGTTGGGTTTCATGAATATTTCTTTGAGATTCATTCATATGAATCTTCAGCGAAGAGTGAGTCGAAACTCGAATCCATTCTTCAAAGATTCATGAATCTCCAAGGATTGGAGTTAATGTGGTGGATAAAATTCTGCCTTTTTAAACCAAAATATATCATTAAGATATTTTAAAAATTTTTGGTTCTGTTATGAGTGTATA